>JBBBDQ010000870.1:360000-632500 GCA_037127315.1 Ascarosepion bandense | reverse complement strand
GTCCTGGAGCTCACACTTTGGACATTGGCATGAAAGACTAAAAAGCAATAGTTGTTTTCAGTTAAAATGAAACCGTAGACTGAAAGAAAAATGAATGGATGTAAGTCAAATTTTGATTTCCTTGTATCGATATCAAATTTTTTTTTCAACACAAAATGAATTTTGAAGGCTAAATAAGTCCTCTGAGTAAATGGTATCTTGGCTGAGACTAAGAACTACAATTATACCTACTTAGCAAAAACTAAAATAAAAGGGCTGAAAAAATACAGACATACAGGCAGATAAACAGACACACACACAAACGTCTTAACTTTTATATATATATTATCAATTTTCTGCACTATTGTAAGAACTGCAACCCTGAAACTTCTGAATATCATTTCTTATGTCTTTGTCTATGAGTGTATCAAATTTGATTCAAATTGGACCACTCCTTCTATAACCCGATTTTTTTCAGTTCTCGATTTTCGATATTTATTGGGGGTACCTAGACACAAAACCTAGCTAAGAACACTCGCAGATGCTTATAATACAACTGAGTAAATTTTCAAGAAAATCAGTTCAGCCATTTCGGTGTCTATAGGTAATAGACACACACACACACACACACACACACACACACACACACACACACACACACACACACACACACACACACACACAGTTCCAATGATAAATAAGTTTAGATATATATATAGAAAAGGGGAAAAGTAGAGATGTATCTTATTTCTCTCAAGAGTTGTTCAACCTTTACAGTGAGGTTATTCTAAGAGAGCTAGAGACCTTACCAAAATTTATAGGCATCATCTTAACAATATATATGTAGATGTAAATTACCTTCTATTTACTTGCTTTCCCAATAGTTACAATCTCCAAGCATTTTTGCAAAATCAATAGTCATCTCCTCACTCACTAACCTGCATCCTCTCTTTCATGCTCCTTTCTCTGTCCATTTCACTTTCATCAGTATTCTCATTCTTCACTAACCCACTTCCTGACACCCCCTATAACCTGTCACTCTTTCTCATAACTTTCCTCCTACGTAACCCCCTGCAAAACAGTGGCAGTAAAAAGCCTTGCTTGGGTGGATATGATTATTAAAAAAAAGATGATTCTGTTGATGACAAATACAGAAAGGAAACTACAGGTCCTCCTAGAAAGGGTGGTAGAAGAAAGCAAGAAAAAAGGACTAACCATCAACTGCAAAAAGACAGAAAATATTATCATCAGCAAGAGAAAAAGCCCAAAATGCTAACTATAAATTGGAGATGTTAACATAAAAAAAGTACAGAATTTTAAATAACTAGAAAGTGTTTTTATAAAGGATGAAAAATGTGACACCAGAACCCAAACAAGCATTGAACTAATGAAAGAATCATTCCAAAAGCTAAGGATTTAGTATTGGTGGGTTAATCTTAACGATATAATACATGCAGATGACACTGTGTTGATGGTTGATATGGAACAAAAACTACAGGACTTCCTAGACAAGGTATTAAAGAAAAGATAGAAAAAAAAGCCCAAAAAACCATCAACTGCAAGAAGAGAGCAAGAGAAAAAGGCTAATATGCAAGTTACAAATTAGAGATTTTAACATCAAACAAGTACAGAATTTTAAGTATCTGAGAAGTGTTTTCACAAAGGATGGAAAATGCGACATCGAAAAAGAGTCATTCTAAATGCTAAGGATTTAGCATCAGTGGGCATAATCTTAACAATATGACATAGATGACACTGTTCATGGCTGACACAGAAAAAAAACTACAGGATTTCCTAGAAAAAGGGTAAAAGTTCCAAAGAGCCATGATCACTTATGTTCAAAATGGTGACATCACATAAGAAAAATGATCTTTTTTTCCAAAATCTTTTCTAGATTGTAATTATTATTTGTATATAAAATCAAAATAGCTTTAATAAACTTAAATGTACCTTTTAATAGCAGTTTCTTTAACTGTCTTTTCAGCAATTGGGAGCAAGACAAGGATATGTCTTCTCACCAGACATATTCAAACTCTACATCGAGGATATCCTTAGGGTGCTAGAAACCATATCAGGAAGCATAATCTTAACAACATAAGATATGCAGATAACCCTGGGTTAGTGGCAGACATGGAAAATAAAATTACAGGACTTATTAGACAAGATAGTAAAAGGAAACGAGAAGAAAAGATTAGTCATCAATTGCAAGAAGACAGAAGTATGGTCATCAGCAAGAGGAAAAATCCAAGATGAACACTATAAATTAAAAATGCTAGCATCAAACAAGTACAGAATTTTAAATTCAATAGCCAAATCTACTGCTAGGAAGGTTGGATCACTGTATCGTACCAGGATGTTTATTATGCCTGAATCCATCAACCATCTGTCCGTGCATGGAATACTGCTGTCATATACAGTCAGGCACCCCCGCTGTTCATCTCAGTGTTCTTGACAGGCTCCAAAGAAGAATCAGAAATGTGATAGGTACCAACTTGTTGGCTTGACTCCAGCCACTTTCTCACCGACGGGATGTGGCTTCCCTCTCTCTGTCCTATAAATATTTTCATGGCTTCTGCTCCAACGAACTTAAGTCACTGGTGTCCCTGCCTCATAAGTTTACTTGTGCAACCAGACCAGCAACTGGGTCCCATCCATTCACAGTTAGATCAACTAAATGCAGTCGACTATTCTACTCCATCAGCTTCCTTTCTCGCACTTCTGGCCTGTGGAACTCTCTTCTATATTCTTGCTTTCCTGATGGCTACAACCTCCAGGAATTTAAAAGCAATGTCAATTCTCATCTTTTAACCATTTGACACCCTGTATATATTTTCCTTTCTCTCTACCTCTGCAACTGTCATCACACCTGTATTCCCACCCTGCTCTTGACACCCACTGTAGTTGGTTTGTTCTTTTCTTTATTCTCCTCTTATCTAATCTTTTTCTTTTATGTAGCCCCCTGCACATCAGTGGCATTACCGCCTTGCTTGGGATGGAATGATTAAAATGAAAATAAATATCTTGGAAGTGTTTTCACAAAAGATTGAAAATGTGACATCAAAATCCAAGCGCGCATTTGACTAGCAAAGGGACATTCTAAAATCTAAGAATTTAGTATTGGTGTGTGTAATCTTAACAATATAAAATACACATATGGCACTGTTGATAGCTGACATGGAAATAAAACTAAAGGACTAAATCTACATAGATTAAGAGAAAACTGGAAGAAGCAGATATATGGTTCTACAGAAGGATACTGAGATTTCTATAGGTAAACTGATTAAACAAATGGAAAATGTTAAAAAATGTGAACCAAATAGAACACTTACACACAGAATCAGAAAAAAAAGCAGCTGAAATTTCTTTTTTTTAATCATTTTGCCCCAAGCAAGACAGTACAACCACTGATGTGCAGGGGGCTACAAAAGAGTTAAAGTTTAGGCAAGAGGAGAATGAAGAGAAAGACAAATCAACTACAGGGGATGATAGAGAAAAGGCAAAAGAAGGATGTGAACACAGGAGTGAGGACAGTTGCAAAGGTAGAGAAAAAGGAAAAGAACAAGGTACACGAGGGATGTAGAAAGTCGAGTCAAGTGAATAAGATATGGGAATTGACATTGCATTTAAATTCCTGGAGTTTGTAGCTGTCAGGGAAGCAAGAATACAGAAGGGAGTTCCACAGGTGGGAAATGCGAGAAATGATGGAGTAGAATTGCTAGTTGCATTTGATTGATTTAACTGTAAAAGGGTGGGACCTTGTTGCCAGTCTGGTTGCATGAGTAAATTCGGGGGGGGGCATCAGTAACCTAAATTCATCAGAGCTGAAGCTATGAAATTATTTGTAGAAAATGAGAATGGAAACCTTAGTAAAGTTAATCTTCACAGGGCATATTGAAGGTTAGAGAAATAAGGTAATGCAGTGAGCCACCAACATGCCAAGATGCTTGTGTGAATGAATAGCAGTATAGGGTGAGGCTTGCCAAAGAGAGGAAGACTGCTAATGACTACAAGGGATGAGAAGTTGTGGAGAGCCATAATCATCAACATCCTTAAGAAATATACTGTATAGAAGAAAAAAGAGAGGAGCTGTTTAATGTTATTATTGCTTTTGTGTTGCTTGTTAATGTGTTGTTAAATTGCACTTTGTGCAGACAAGTGGCATAAGAGTCTGTGTGATAGAGTCGTTGTTGTGTAACCAACATAAGACATATTTTGCTAATTGTTTATATAAATGTAATCTCCAAATAAACAAATAAATTCATAAACAGCATTAGCCTTATGTATGGATTTTGTCAATTGATAACTATTATTTTTGATAATTAGGTTATTGGTTTTAGATATTTTTATAACAAATGATAAATCTTAAATGTGTATTTTTATCAAAAAGTTCAATATGTTTATGCATTATATTTTTTCATAGCATTTTAATATTTTTTTAGTTGTGGTGCATTTGATTTCTATAAAATATAAATCAAATTTGTTGTTTAGAAGGTGCGAATTGGAATAAGATGATTATTATACAGGGAGAAGATATGGCCATTATAAGCATATCTAGTAAAGGAACACAGAACAAGAAGAAAATAGAAGCTGTTTAATGTTATTATAGTTCTTGGGCTGCTTGTTAATGTGTTGTTCAGATAAATTGTGTATGGGCCTGTGTCATAAAGTGTTTGTTGTGTAACCTACATAAGACATATTTTGCTTATTATTTGTAAAGATGTAATCTTCAAGTACAGAAATAAATTTATTAAGCAACATTAGTCTTATGTAGTGGGGTTGGTAGAGAAATATTATTTTTGATAATTAGGTTACAGATTTTAAATTCTTTATAATATAAGATAAATCTTAAATGTGTATTTTTTTCAAAGGATTCAATATATTTAAATATACTTTTTATTGCAGTTTCATCTTCTTTGTAGTTAGGTTGCATTTAATTTCTGTAAAAACATTAATAGCATTGTTATTAATTTTATGAGAAAATGAGTTTATATTAAAATTGTTAATGTCTAACTGAAGTATAATTTTATAGCCAGTAATGTAATTGTGATAGCAGATGTAAATAAGTCTTTTTTTTATGTTTTTTAATTCCTTAAGGTAAATCGCTTTAGATGAGAAGATTAATTTCAAATGACAGCAGATTTATATATCTTTCACTACATTCACTTTTGTATTTTAGGAGGTAAGAATTGGAATGAAATGATTTTTTTTGCAATCTTCCTGTAATGAAATTACTGTAGTCTTTGTCTTCTCCGTTTTCTTCTTCATAGTCGTAGTCTTCTTCTTCTGCTTCTTCTTAATTAAACATCACAGTCGACATCAAAATGAACAGTGCATGTGAGTTTCGCAAAACTCAGACTAACTTTACCCTCACAAACTCTCAGCTTTTGTGCTGGTAAGGCATAAACTTATGCAAATGAATACGGGCCTCACTCTCAGTTTGTTTGTGCATGCAGGCCGCTATTTTTGTTGTCGTCATCCTGTGGCCTTCGCCGAGATAGAACTCACTACACCCTCTCCAGTATTCCCTGTGCATTTGGAACATTGGCGCAGTTTATAGCAGAATTCATAATCTTGTTAAATAGCTGAATACTTGATGCTTCACCAGGGCTACTAAGGGTGTTTTTATTGTGACACCAACACTAGATGGGTTGCCTTCAGGCCCTATCCTGTTATTTAACCTATAACTGGAGGGAAGTGATGGATTAATACCTTTCCCAAAGGGTACCAGTGCTTAAGTGAATGCAGGGTACTCAACTGGAATTCGAACTCGGCTCACCAATTTCTCTTTCCAAGCCGACATCCACTGCACCACAACGCACATCTGTCACTGAACACTTACAGCACCTGGTATTCCCAAGCGTCACCCATCTAGGTACAGACCAGGCTCACATTGCTTAACTTTAGTGATCAAACGAGAACCGGTCTATTCAACGTGATTGGCCGTAAGACATTTTTGTGTCCGCCACCATGATGTTTGCGTCGTCAAACGTTCAGTCATATATATGTTACATTTTTATTTGGGAAATGATATGACTGTTAGAGTTAATAAGCATAACCAGCAAAGGAATTTTTTATTAAAATTTAAATCAGATGTAACAGAATTTAACAGAATTATTTTCAAAAAGTTCTATAATGCCATCAACAGTTTTCCTTTGTATTAAAATATCTATATATCTTACATAAATAGCTGGTTTATTTTTGGAGTTCCAACAACTGTTGTTGCTGCTGTTATATTTTTACCACTTTGGCTAATAATTCTTTCATATTTAAGAATATTTATTTTCTTCTCTTTTTTTAAGCACAGTGAGAAAAAAATTACATGAATGATTTTTTTTATTTCTCTTTGTAACTGTTATTATGTTCACCAAAGCAAAAAAGTATTTTTTCCTACCTTGAATAAGTTTTGATTCCCTGTCGTCACTGTTATAACTTGCTACTAATGGCTATAATATATTGTCTTGACTGACTCCACCAGTACTCTAATGTTCTTCTATCAGAACTCTAGGTATCTACTGGCCTCTCCACTGAAGGCTGAATTTTACCTGGGAAAAGCTTAAGCTTGGGCAAAAATTTCCTGTAGACCCTGCATAAGTCAGGGTTGGGTAGCTGTCTATTTTTCCCCAGATGAGACTCTGTTCTTCATGTTTTTGAGGCTAACCAAAAGTTGACCCTTTTTTTGGAACCTTCCTAAGAATAAAAGTGCTGCTCAGCCAGGCCATATACTATCAATTAGAATAAGTGATAATTGGATGAAGCAATGTCTGGTGAATATGAAGGGCGGGGAATGACTTTCCATTTAAACTTTTCCAAGTAGGTTTTCACCCGTTTTGCAACATGTGGCCTAGCATTGACATGTTGCAAAATCCTGTTGTGTCTTTGCATGTATGGCAGCCATTTTTTTTCAAGGCTCAGCTCAAACACATCAATTGTAGTCAATAGCAGTCTCCTATGATATTTTCAGTTGGTTTGAGCAGCTCATATTACATCCAGCTGATTCCACCAAATGCAGAGCAGAAGCTTTGAACCATGGATGTTTGGCCTTGCCACTGATGTTGATGCATGGCCAGCTTACTCAATGATCATCTATACTTAGGGTTATTGCAAAGTATCCACTTTTCATTGCCAGTCATGATAAGATGCAAAAGATCTTTCCTTTCTTCTATTGAAGCAGCTGTTTACACATGACAAGATGCCATTCAATGTCTCTCAGCTTCAACTCGTACAGCACCCTATGTACTCATTTTGAATCATAGCTAATATGTCTAGACATTTCAAAACTGTTGTGTGATCAACTTCTAATGATTCTGCAAGTTCACTTTGTGCCTGACATGATTCTTCATGAAGTAATGCTTCCAATTCTTTGTCTTCAAATTTTTAACTGTGCTAGAGCATTCTTTATCTTGAAAATCAAAATCATTATTTTTGAAGCTTCTAAACAAATATCTGCATGTTGTTTCTGACAGATCATGGTCACTGTAAGTTTCCACAAGAATTCTGTGTGCTTCAGTTGCAGATTTCTTTTGAATAAAGTAGTGCAGTAAAATCCCCCATAAATATACTTTCTTTTGCACAAAATTTGACTAAGAAAAACAAAGTTGTATACACTTCAGAGAAATTATATACACTGAATTTTAAGCTTGCTTATAGTGCTTCCTTATAGATATATTACTATCTTTAAATACGAGTATATGGTTCTGGCGGATGTGCGTTGTGGTGCATTGGATATCAGCTCAGAATGAGAAATCGGGGAGCTGAGTTCAAATTCCAGCCGAATTCATTGCATTCACTTATGCACAAATACCCTTGGGAAAGGTATTAATCCGTCTCTTCCTTCCAGTTATGGGTTAAATAACAGGACAGACTGGGTTCTATAGCCTTGGTCGGCAAGCAGTCTACCGCAGAAAGCAATGGCAACCTACTGTGGGATAATCTTCTGCCCAGTCAGTCATGTCTCTTTCAAGACATGATCGCCCAAGCGTGTATCACGTATGGCATTTAACTGACTGATACGGTTCTGTGAACACTATCAAGATCCTAATAGTTAAAATCAAAACATTTAGGAAGGAAATTAAAATAAATCAGAACCTATACTGCATACCAATAGTAAATCATTTCAGTAAATAAAAAAATTAAAAATGGGTGCAAGACAATGATTCATCTTCTCGCCAGACTTATACAACCTATACAGTGAAGCAATTATGAGAGAATTAGAAGTCCTACCAGGATTCATGACTGGCAACCAGAATCTTAACAACATAAGATATGCAGATGACACAATGTTGATAGCAGATACAGAAAGGAAATTACAAGAACTTTTACAAAAAGTAGTAAAAGAAAGCAAGAAGAAAGGACTACACCCCAATTGCAAGAACATGCAGTGTATGGTGGTAAGCAAAAGGGACAGCACGACATGCAAATTACAAATTGAGGATCCCAAAATCAAACAACTGCGAAAATCTAAATATCTTGAAAGTGTTTTAACAAAGAACAGAATGTGTAACACTGGAAATCATATTGCAATAATGAAAGATAACTTCCAAAATGCAAGCAAAATATTAAGAAACAGAAAAATATCATTAGAAACAAAGAAAAGAGTAGTGAACTGTTTCATATCATCAGTCCTCTTATATGCCAATGAATACTGAACAATCACCTCACAGATGAAGAAAAGACATGAAACAATAGAAATGTGGTCCTGCAAAAGGATGTTGAGAATCTTCTTCTATGTGCCCTGTCCCTTCAGGACGTAGGCGATCATGGCTTTCCCCGTTTCCCTATCCCTGGTGGCTCTGAGCACGCCTTCTCCTGTTACACCGTGCAATCCTCGTTCTGTCATCCACATGATTATATCTTTAAAATATGTTATCCGTTGCTTTCCCCTGTCTCTCTTTCCCTCTATCTGGCCTGTTAGTATCAGGTTCTCCAGGCCCTCCTTCCTCATTGCATGTCCCAGGAACTTCAGCTGTCTCTTCCTGATGCTCGGTATTAATTTCGTTTTTGTTTCCATCATTTCCAAGACCTCATCATTGCTCAAATGCTCGATGTTGAGAATACCATGGACAAAACCTGTGAGCAGTGATGAATTTTTAGTGAAAATGGAAACAAAAAGGACACTTATACTTAACATTAGGAAGAGAATTGAAACTTCTACAATACATGAAGAAAGAGGTCTTGGAAAATTCGACACACACAGAACAGAATGAAGGCATTAGGTGAAGAGAAAGACAATGTATAACCTGCCTAGTGAGCATAAGTAAATGGATAGGGGAACCAAATTTAGGAGAGATAACATAAAAACAAAATTTAATAAGGACTACAAAGGACAGGAAATTGTGGAGAGCCATTATCTTCAATGTCCTGAAGGAACATACAACATAGTAAAATATATTACATTATCTATTAAATGCTTTCTCATAAACACTAAATAAATATTCCAATATAAAAACTGCTAATCTTTCAAGTTCTTTATAAGAAAAGAAAACTCAAATATTCATTTGTTATTTTTATATATATGGTGCAGAGTCCTGTTTGCTAGACATATGGTCTTCCAGTAGCCATCCTCTTGACCCAGTGCAGTACTATCTTCTCAAGAAACTTGATGTAGACCTCCATGTTGAGTTTAAGTCCCTTGCCAACAGATGCGGGTGTTCTTTTCTTATGAGAATTATGAGTGAGTTTTTCAAGTTGCCATACCTTCATAATCACCATTAGACTCATCCAACTCTTTCTGAATTCTCTGCACTGTCCCCAGATTGACACTCAAACATTGGAAATGTTCATATTGGAGCAGTACAGCTTAGCATTCTCAAATTTCTGGCAGAGTGAATTGCATCATGGTTTTCTTTTCTTTATAGATGTTGCCCAACTGACCCTACTATACAGTGCAGTTGACAAAATCAAAACCAAGCAAAGTGCATGCATGAAATTCAAAATAATAAATGGCAACAATTTACCCACTGTACACACATACACCCTTATGCAAATTAATTAAAACAAATCTTTAGTTTCCTTTCTTTCACTATACAGTCAATTTTAGACCCACTGGAGGGACAGAGTGCAATCAATTTCTATTTTTTCTTCAGATTAGGTCATTTGTAGTGATGTGCAGCAATATGAATCTTTTTTCAAGGTGTGCGATGAAATTTGTATGGCCTTGAAAATATTGTATCATCCATGATTGCATCACATTTTTATCATGCTCAGACACTATTGTCTTGACTGTTGGTCAGTTGTCCTATGGCCATTGTTTGTGATAGATGCTACTCAAAAGAAGCATATGAAAACTGTAACGTTGCACAGACTCACTGGCAAACCTTACAGAGAAATTGCAGATATTGTTGGTGTCAGCCTTCCAAATGTCAGTTGTATCATCAAGGTGAATAAACAATCTGAATTCATCAGTCCAAGATGTAAAGGAAAATCAGCCAGAAGAGAAAACAATGCCAAGCGATCAGGGAAATTGTGAAAGATCTTTAGAAGACATTATTCATTTTGTTTCAATAATTTGCACAAGGGTATACATATATATATATATATATATATAGAGAGAGAGAGAGAGAGAGAGAGACAGTTATGACTGTCTTAGATTATTCAGGGAAATTGTGAAAGATCTTTAGAAGACATTATTCATTTTATTTCAATAATTTGCACAAGGGTATACATATATATATATATATATAGAGAGAGAGAGAGAGAGAGAGTGACAGTTATGACTGTCTTAGATTATTCAGGGAAATTGTGAAAGATCTTTAGAAGACATTATTCATTTTATTTCAATAATTTGCACAAGGGTATACATATATATATATATATATATATAGAGAGAGAGAGAGAGAGAGTGACAGTTATGACTGTCTTAGATTATTGTAATTTTAATACATTATTACCATACAACTAATAAACTGACTTTTGTTATTCTAGATTAAAAGAGATAGTTGTAACCCTACTAAACACTACTTTTCACAGATGACTAGTTTGTAGAATGCAGTTAAGACTTGAAGAAAATTTGAAAGTTCACTATTAACCCTCTAGGGCCATTCGTATCATATTTGATACAGTATTTCCCTATAAGGAAACATTTGGTATTCATTGACTGAGCAGTCAGTACTGCTTTCATTTGAAATTTATAAAATATTTCTCTTAAAAAATTTTTTCAGGAAAATATTTCTTTCAAGGCTGGTTTCATACTGTATCAAATATGATACGAATGGCCCTAGAGGGTTAAATATTGAACTCTTACTGGTAAAGCCTCAAACGGCTTGTTTTTTGTTTTGTTTTTTAGAAACAAGCAATACTATTTTTTAGCTTAATCTTAACCCTCTAGGGCCATTCGTATCATATTTGATACAGTATTTCCCTATAAGGAAACATTTGGTATTTCCCTATAAGGAAACATTTGGTATTCATTGACTGAGCAGTCAGTACTGCTTTCATTTGAAATTTATAAAATATTTCTCTTAAAAAATTTTTCAGGAAAATATTTCTTTCAAGGCTTGTTTTCATACTGTATCAAATATGATACGAATGGCCCTAGAGGGTTAAGTAATCTTTAACATTGATGGAGATTAGCATCAAAACTGTCCCTCAGTCAGGCCGCTTCACTTTGAACACCTTCCAGGAGGCTTTCACCGAGTGACTGATGTTCCACAAATTCAGGGGATTGAACTTTGAAGATTAGAGTTTTGTACCTATTTCAAATTAATAAGCATCTTTCCTGAAAAGTCTATTAGCTTTTCTTTAGTTCTCCTTATATATATTCCATAAGTAATACTGTATGAAGAACAGTTTCAACAAACTTGATAGCACTAATAGTGAAACATGTTTATATGCATTTCAATATTGGACTGGCAGTACAAAACCACAAATAAAGATTTGTATCAAATAAGGGAAATTGCAACACTTGAGGACTACCAACAGCAGCATCAACTATAATGGATAGCATAAATAACATGTAATTTTTTATGTACATTTAACATGTTAATATGCTTTTTATTATGGGGCTGACAGTACAGAATCACAAACAAATATTTGTACCAAATAAGAGAAACCACATTACTTTGAGACTACCAACAACAGCAACAACCAAAATGGTTAGTATATGTAACTCAGAGAGAAAATACTGATATATTCGATGATACTTCAAATTAAATGTTATGAAGCAAACCTTTATCTATACCGAAAAGGATAATAACAGCTCTTGTTTTTGTTAGGATCCTAGCTATGGAAAAGACGTGAACCCCCAAATTGGGGTCAAAGAATGAAAATATAAAATATGTCAGAAAAAACTGACAGCAATACATTTTCAAAATAAATGAATAAAAATTACTAGCAATAAATTATTGGGTTAAAAAAAGTTCATCATTTTTGGAGAAAAAAGTACTAAAGCTCACAAGAAAAGAAAAGTTTGGAATTAAATGCCTGATAAGGAGTTGAGATGCTGTTAAACAAACCAAACCTTATAAAGGAACAGCTAATATTACACAATTTATGCTTGTGAAACTCTCTTCCGGCTCATTGTTTCCCAGTCAATTTTGATCTCCGAAAATTTAAGTGCATTATCAATTGTTATCTTTTGTCTTCTCAATTCTTGTGTTTTGATGAAGAAAATGTTGCTTTTATGCAAAAGTGATAAAACTGCCTAACATGTACCAGTTTCAAGAACATTTCAATAAATAAATCCATTTAGTCTTACTCATTTCTGTTTACATTTAATTAATGATATTTAATTAATGATTAAAGATTAATGATATATTGAGAACAACAAAAGCCAATTAAACACCAATTAGTGAGCACAACACAGATTGGCCATTCTATCCCCATTCTATTAGAATGTTCACTGTGGGGCTGGAGATATTGGCTCGGATTGAGAAATTGGTGAGCCAACATCAAATCCCAGTTGAATTCGTTGCATTCACTTAAGCACAAATAACTTTGGGTTGCCAAACTCTCCACTAAGTAACAGAACAGATTGGGTTCTATAGCTTTGGTTGGCAACCAGTCTAACACAAAAAGCAATGACAACCTAGTGCAGGATAATCTTCTGCAAATTCATTCATGTCTCTTTCAAGACATGATCACTCAAATGTGCATCACATATGATACCTAACTGATTGATCCCCATTCAAATTTTATATATAAAAATGTTTACAGCTGAATCATGTTGAAACACTGGTTCTTGTGCATTCACCAACATTAAGCCACATTGAATCTGGTCAGTACCCAGATAGGTGACCTCTCGGGAACACCAGTGTCGTAATCTTGGATGTATGATATAATACATAACAGCTTGGAATTCAAAATTGGAGAGCTGAGTCTTAATTCCAGTTGGCTTTCTTATATTCACTCCTGTGCCTCTTCTACAAGTACTTTCATGGCTTCTGCTCCGATGAGCTTAGATCACTGGTGCCGCCCAAGCACGAATTTACACGAGATACTAGATTAGCAACTAGGTCCCACCCTTTTACAGTTAAACAAATAAGATGTAACCGTAAATTCTACTCCAACAGCTTCTTTTCTCGCGCTTCCCGCCTGTGGAACTCCCTTCCACAAGTCTGCTTTCCCGACGGCTACAATCTCCAGGTGTTTAAATGTAGGGTCAATAGACACCTCCTATCACACTAACTCCCAACTATTCTCACAACACTCTCATCTACCCAACCCTCATTCTCGGTATCCTCACCCGCCTATCACCCACCCTCTGTTATGTCCTATATTTAACCAGCCTTTCTCCTCTCTACGTAGCCCCCTGCACAGTAGTGGCAGTGACATGCCTTGCTTGGGGTGAAACGCTTATAAAAAAAAAAAAAAAAAAAAAAATATGCAAATACCCTTGTGAAATGTATAACTCAACCTCTTCTCCCACCAGCTATGGGTTAATTAGTAGGATGTATATAAGTAAGTCATTATATTTTTTTAGAATATTTTCTGGCTTTAAATAAAGGTTGATAAGCCATTAAAAACAAATCAATCAATTTTATCCATCAAAATATTGCAAACTTTTGTTCTCAAGTTTATAAATATATTAATGTTTAATTTAAAATTGAGTTTTGTAATGTAAAATATTTAATAGCGTTATAAGTCCTTTCTCTGTCCCCCCCCTTTAGTCCATGGGCTGTTCAGGTTCATATTGCAAAATATGCATTGGCCGGAATTATCCATATGAAATAGAAGGTCTCTTTAGGAAAGGACGAAATTTCAAAGAAAATTTCTTCTGTTTACTTGAAATGAGATGCTAAGTTTTGCAAACATTTGTGGTTTCCCTTTGGTAGGTTAGAGTAGAAGGTAAGAAAAAAGAATTCTTCATTTCACTGTTTTTCATGCTTTGTTTATAATATTCTTTTTTCAGAATAATTTAATTTTTTTTTGTTTTTTGTTCTCAAGTTTATAAATATATTAATGTTTAATTTAAAACTTAGTTTTTTAATGTAAAATATTTAATAGCATTATAATTCCTCTCTCTGTCCCTTCCCCCCTTTAGTCTACGCGCTGTTCAGGTTCATATTGCAAAATATGCATTGACCGGAATTATCCAAATGAAACAAGTCTCTTTGAGAAAGGACGAAATTTTAAAGAAAATATCTTCTGTTTACTGGAAATGTGATGCAGTCTCTTTTACTAGTTAGGAGTAACTAGGGGAATTGACTTCTTTTTACATGACTATTTGTTTGAACTTTTACTAAGTATATACTTAATATTTCTGTTCTTTATTCTAACCCCATTTTTTGTTGTTGTTGTTTTTTACGGGATGTTAGCAACCCAGGATGCAAGGATTAGCCTCCCATTAATATTAAAAAAATAAAAAAGACTTTTAAAAACAGTTTTTTTTCTATTAATGCAGTTTACATATTATTTCTATTAATGCGGTTTATATACATTTTTTAAATTAAAAAAAAGTAAATTATTCGTCTATAAAAATCTCTGAAAAAGCTTATTAAAGTGAAAAATGTTAGATTAAATACACTTTTCCTATCTGTTCTTTATTTCTATATATATTCAACTGACATACTATTGTATATAGTACTATATAAAATACTAGCAGTATAGCTCGGCATTGCTCAGGTGTAATGAAAACTTTAAAACTAATCCATAATCCTGGAGCTCAGGCTCAGCTAAAAGAATATTTGTGTGAAGTTTGGTGAGAATCGGATAAAAATTGACATTTTACTTTTTTACATGACTACTTGTTTGAAATTATACTAAGTATGTACTTAATATTTATGTTCTTTCTCCCACCCCACTTTTTTTTTACAGGATGTTAGCAATCTGGTAGCTTTTAAAAAAATTTAAACCTACAAAGGGCGGTGGAACTTTTGATGAGTCAACAGCCAGCTAACTAGAGGTGGTGTCTCAATAAATCACTGTGGAGAAGGCAACAGGATACCACTCCACTATCTATCTATCCTGTGTATAATCATGGCTGTACAACGAAAATATATTAAACCTAATGGCGTGAAGGGGGTTGCTTCCTAAGAGAGCAATTCCTTACCCGGTAAGGACTGACATAGGCAACAGGTTTCACCTGACCGTCATCTGGTGACTGTTAGCAACAACAGCGTAAAGGGGACAGTTTTTCCCAAAATCTGTCCCTTACTTGAGAAGGAACAAGCTGAAGCAACAGGTGTCTATGGACCGTTACCCTGTGACTGGGCACAACAAAGAAAGGATTACCTTGGGGACATGGAATGTCAGGATATTAAACAACTGCTGAAAACTAGAGAATGTCAAGCAGGAAATGAACAGACTGAAAATCAATATTCTGAGAATATGCGGAACCAGATGACCAAACAATGGAGACTTCAGCAACAACAACCATAGGATAATATACGCAGGAGGCAAAAATAATGAAAAAGAAGTCCGCTTAATACTGGACAAAGAAATGAAGAAATGTGTTTTGAGATACAGCCAGTTCTCCAAAAGAGTTCTCCTGGTCAAACTGAAAGGGAGACCATTCAACATAGCAATTGTAGTCATCTATACACCAACAACACAAAACACTGAGGAAAAAATAGAATCTTTTTACTCCACTCTAAAGAAGACCAAGGCTCAATGTAAAAGCCAAGAAATCAGAATCATCATGGAAAATTTGAATGCCAAGTTAGGCAAGAAGAGGGAAGGCATGACAACTGGCAACTTTGGTTTAGGAATCCGCATCGAGCGAGGAGAAAAATGGGTCCAATGGCGCATAGCAAATGACCAGGTAATAACTAACACCTGGTTTCAAGAATACCCATGACATCTATGGACATGGAGAAGCCAGGAGGTGACACGAAGAACCAGACAGACTACATAACCATAAACAGCAGATTCAGCAATGCAGTAGTTCAAAGCAAAGTCTATCCAGGCACTGATTGTGAAAGCGACCACGTCCCAGTCATCTGCAAACTAAAGGTGAAACTCCGGAGATTGAAGAAGCCTAGTGCAGCACCAAAACTGAAATACAACATACTCGTGAATGACTTCAACCTACAGAAAGAATACACTAGCAGCATGAAAATCAAATACAAATAACATATTGGAAAAGGACACTCGAAATAGGACTCACTAAAGGAAGCAATAGCAACATCAGCAAACAACATTGCCCCAAAGGAAATTAGGCACAGAAAAAAACAAGTGGATGACTGAAGAGATTTTGGACATGATGCAAAGGAGGCAGAAAATATCAAAACATGGAATGGAGTACAGGGAACTACACAAGGAAATAAGAAGAAAATGCAGACAGGCTAAAGAGGAATGGCTCAATGACGAATGTGCAGAAGTAAAGAGATTGAGCAGGAATAATAAAGCAGACATGCATAAAGAAATAAAAGAACTGACAGGACAAAATCCTGCTCTTCAACAGGATGAATAAAATCCAAGGATGGAACAATCATTTTGCAGAAAGAGGAAATAATCCAATGATGGGAAGAATATATAAAAGATCTTTTTCATGACAAGAGAGAGCAACCAATAATACACAAACATGAGGACAGAGCAGAAATATTAAAGTCTGAAGTGGAATCTGCAATAGCCAAACTGAATAGAAACAAAGTAGCTGGACCAGATGGCATAGTCATAGAGCTGCTGATAGAAGTATTTTGTATAGAGAAAATTACAGATATTAGGTTGTCCCAAAAGTTCGTAAACACTTGCAAAATGGGTCTATCTGGTCCAGCACAATCAAGACAAGCGATGGGTTCAGAAAGGGCAAGAGACACCGTCAGTTCCAAAACAAGATCTATTCGGCAAGAAAGTCATGTTGTGCATTTGAAGGAACTTTGAAGGAATCTTGCATTTTGAGTTGGTTCCAAATGGTCGTGCCATCAGTGCCAAACTTTACTGTCAGCAACTTGAGCGGGTCTATGAAAAGTTGAAGCAAAAGTACCTGGCTCTGATCAACCTAAAGCATGCTCTGGTGCAGCAGGACAATGCCAAGCCACACACTGCCAGGAAGACCAAAGACAAGTTGAAAGAGCTGGACAGTGTTGAGGTTCTGCCACATCCAGCCTACAGTCATGACTGTGCTCCATCAGATTACGGCCTTTTCCACTCAATGCAACATTTTCTGAAGGGCCGCCGATTTGACTTGTTTGATGAAGTCAAGGAAGCATGTCAAGAATTCTTTGAATCGAAGCTGGCTAAATGGTACTTTGACCAGATCTGAAAGCTTGCATATCAATGACAGAAAGTCTTGGAAACTGATGGTCTTTATTTTGAGCAATAATTTTTGTTGTTCTGCAAGTAAAATTTCAATTTTTTGCAAGTGTTTATGAAATTTTGGGACAACCTAATATAATAAATGAAATTTATAATAGTGGTGTAATACCAGATAACCTCAGCAAATTGATCTTCATAGCACTATCTAAGAAGCCAGGAGCAAACGAGTGTGAACTACACAGAACCATAATTTTAATGAGCCATGTAACAAAACTAATTGCCTGAATCCTGATGAATAGAGCGATAAGCAGAATCAGGCAAGAGATAGGACAGGAACAGTGCAGTTTTTTCAAACACACTGGAACAAGGAATGCCATATTTATAATTAGGATGCTCTCCGAAAGGACAACACAAATGAAGAAGGACTTATACCTGTGCTTATTGATTATGCAAAGGCGTTTGACAAAATACACCACAAAGAATTGATGGAGATGCTCAGCAGCCTTGACATATTTGGTAAAGACTTAAGAGTAATCAAGAATCTTTACTGGCAGCAAACCGCTTGTATACGGACAGGTAACGAATTCAGCAGATATACAAAGATAGAAAGGGGCGTAAGACAAGAATGTGTCTTTTCTCCAGATCTGTTCAACTTGCGCAGCAAGAATATTTTGATTACCCTAGAAGTTATGCCTGAATTTGTCATCGGAGGCCACAATTTAAACAACCTAAGATATGCAGGTGATACAGTGCTGATAACAGACACAGAAAGGAAACTACAAGACCTCCTACAGAAGGTAGCTGAAGAGAGTGATAAGAAAGGACTACAAATAAACTGCAAGAAAACCGAATGCATGATCATCAGTAAAATGGGCAGCCCAATATGCCAAATACAGGTCGGGGATACTAGAATCAAGCAGGTGCAAAAATTTAAATAGCTGGGAAGTGTTATAACAGAAGACGGAAAGTGCAACAAAGAGATCCGAAGGCGAATTGACATGGCAATGAAGCATTCCAGAAGTTGAGTAAAATATTAAGAAACAGGACAACTTCACTAGAAACAAAGAAGAAAGTACTGGCTTGCTATGTGTTGTCAGTTCTTCAATATGGCAGTGAATGCTGGACAATATCATCAAAGATGAAGGAAAAATTGAAGCAACTGAAATGTGTTTTTACAGAAGGATGCTGCGAATATCATGGAACAAGCATGTGAGCAATGATGAAGTTTTGGAAATGATGGAAACGAAAAGGAAACTAATACTAAGCATCAGGAAGAGACAGCTGAAGTTCCTGGGACATGCAACGAGGAAGGAGGGCTTGGAGAATATGATGCTAAATAGAGGGAAAAAGAAACAGGGGAAAGCAACAGATAACATATTTGAAGGACCTAATCAGCACATCCTTTTCAATGGTAAAAGTGTAAAATGAGGTAAAAGGTTCAAATGCCAATTTATTCATCAGTCAGGTAAATGCCACTCATGATACATGCTTGGGCAAACATGTTTTTTTTTTTTATCCCAGACTAATTAGGCATAATATTTTCCCACAGTAGATTGCCATTTCTTTCTGCAGTAGACTGGTTGCCAACCAAAGCTACAGAACCCAGTTTGTCTTGCTATTCAACCCATAGCTGGAGGTAAAAGAAATGAATTAGTACCTTTCCCAAGGGGATTTACGCTTTAGTGAATGCAACAAATTCAACTGTAATTTGAACTTGACTCTGTAATTCTCGTTCAACTTAATATCTATTGCACTAGAATGTTCATCGAATCTAGTAGCATGCTAAAATTTACATGGTTTGTGCACCAGGGAAAGAAACTTATCAGAGCAGTTGCTATGGAAATATTTGTAAAAAAGGGAAGCCACATCACATCAGTGAGAAAGTTGAAATTATATTGCGGATCCTCCTTCAGATTTTGTCGAGAATATCAAGATGAATAGTTGGGGCACTCCTCCAGATAAGGCAACAGTATTCAACGCACCGATGAAAGTGCAGCCATATTAAATTTTTGACATTTTGAATTCTTATGAACTTTATTTTTTTTTAATCATTTCACCCCAAGGAAGGCAATACCACCACTATATATGCAGGGGGCTACATGAGAGTTAAAGTTTTAGGCAGGAGGAGAGTGAAGAGAAAAAAACAGCTACAGCAAGTGTCAGAGAAAGGCAACAGAAGAATGTGAACACAGGAGTGAAGACAGTTGCGAAGGTAAAAAAAATTAAAAAGAACAAGATACACAGGGTGATGTAGAAAGGACTGGAATCAAGTGGATAAGAAATGGGAATTGACATTGCATTTAAATTCCTGGAGGAAAGCAAGTATATGGAAGCGAGTTCACAGGGAAGAAGTGTGAGAAAAGCTACTGAAGTAGAATTGTCGGCTGTATTTGGTTGATTTAACTGTAAAAGGGCGGGACCTTGTTGCCAATCTGATTGCACAAGTAAATTCTTGTGGACGAGGCACTAGTGACCTAAGTTTGTCGGAACATTTTTGAATTTGTTCTTAGTCACTATATTTTGTTGGTTATAACATAAGCTGATAACACTTTATTAGATTGATTGTAAGAAGCTTTTTGATAAGGTGTAAACTATCTATCGTAGAAATGTTACTGTTTGAACATCAAATGAAGGTATCATGAACATCAATACACAAAAAGTTTGGCAAAAATTCCCTGTTTTTCTCTCGTTCTGAATAATTTGTGTCCTATTATCATCGCATTTCTCCCAAACTTTGTTGACTTGCATGACATTTACAACCAGCGAATACCTCATGAATAATGGACTATTCCATTTTGATCATTCTTTTTGATTCATAGATAGTAAGGTTAGTTTGACTCATCATTAATACTGAATTGTGGTTGTGATTGTTCGAATTTCATTTGACTCCGTTACATTCACTTATGTGCTAATACCCTTGGGAAACATACGAATCCATATTTTCACCCCCAACCACCAGATTCAGTGTTGAGGGGGTAACACGAACTGGCCTTTAATATTATTCAATATTGTTCTGTATTTATGTTGAGATTTACCTCTTGACATTTGCTTACCAGTGACCTCTCCGACTGAATAATATCTGAACATGAGCCTGATGTAAATAATTTGAACGCAGGCTGAATTGTTTGCATTGAATAAAATCTTTATTGATTTTTATCGTTGTTGTTTGATTACAATTTTAGTTAAGATTCGAGGTTGTGACTTGAACAACTTTCAGTCTCGTTACATTTTATTGTAAGATTTTTTATTTGATAGTTGATATTTTATTAGATTATTTTTATCGCTGTCCGTAAAATCATGATAATACTACAACAAGTAATAATGAATGTCGAAACAATAAAAATATATAATATCGAGAAATCAGGGAAAAGTGATGGATAAATCATCCTGGCTAGATTTAATCTTCTGCCATTTCTATAAATCATTTAGCTCAATCGGTAGAGTAGTTCGTATGGTTATCGAGGGTTGGTGAGGCAAAAAAAGAAACAAAGAAACATGAGTTTGAGTCATTTTGGGATTTTAATGTTTGTTTTAAATCCTAACTGATTATTAATGACCGTAAACTAACATTGAATATTTTCAACGAAAAACATTTAAAAGGAAAATGAAAAAAATACTAATTAAAAATTAATAATGACTGACAATGTGTCGTCTCATAAAGAATGAAAAATTACTAATAAAAATTATAAATGATTGATAATTCTAGCAAACGTATGTTGTGATGCAGTGAATATCAGTTCGGAACAAGAAATCGAAGAGTTGGGTTCATATTCCAATTGAATTTGTTGCTTTCATTTACGCACATATACCCTTGGAAAAGGTATTAATCCATTGCTTCCCCCTCCATCTATGGATTAAATAGTAGAATGGATTGGGTTCTGTAGCCTTAGTTGACAGTCAGTCTACCACAGAAAGCAATGGCAACCTACTACTGTAAAATCTACTGCCCAGTCATGTCTAATACCCAGTTATGTCTTTTCAAGACATGATCACCCAAGCATGTATCACATATGACACTTAACTGACTGAATTCTAGTAAAAAATAATAATGTTTGGCAATGTTTCTTTTATTAAAAGTAACTATAATTCAGATGAAAGAAATTAATAACAGGAGACAGTATTTAAAAAATAAAACTGTAATTAAGATGATATGCATTAGTTAAGAACAAATAATAACTGATATTAAACTCATAAAAGCAGATATAAGCATCAGTTCTTAACTCAGTATCTATGCAAATGACAACTATTTATCCTCATCTCAATAGTAAGTGTGATCAGTTTGATAAGGCCAAATTGGCAGCTGATCTCATGAATGACCTACGATCTGTTGTTAAATGGGGTAATGAGGAATGGCAATGATTTTAACACCTCCAAAAGGAAACTTTTCTATCAATCATCTGAGAGACCTTTTTCTACTTTCCAACAGTATGGCTTATGCTAACCTCCAAAATAAGTGACTTGTTGTGGCTTCTTGGGCTAATGTTTTCCAATGACAAGAGATGGAAAGATTAGATTGAATTCATTGCTAGGTCTGCTGCTAGGGAGGTTGGTTCCCTATGTTGAGATTGGCAATTTTTCTTGCCCAAATCTATCTTTTAGTTTATCATTCATCCATCTTTTGAATATTGCTACCACTTTATGGTATGGTGCTTATGTTTTGTATTTAGAGATTCTTGATAAAATCCAAAGAAGAATCTGCAGTTAAATTCTTGATAACATTAAAATTACCAGTCTCTTTATATAACTTTTTAAATTTTTTTTCATCTTAGAATAAAATTATCAACTTCAGCATTCATTAAATTGTCTCCTTATTAAACTAAAATCAAAGTTATATCAAAGTTGGAAATTAGCCAAAATATTATTTCTAGTTTTTGAATCAAAATGTTCTTCAGCTTCTTTGACATGATTATTGGATGAAAAGTTAAATTTTCTTTGAACATGTTTTCAAGATCATATGCATGTTAGACTTGTATATTCATCTTGATAGTTGTACACATGTTTCAGGAGCTTATTCATATATATATATATATATATATATATATATATATACACACAAATGTAGAAGAATGAAAAATAAAGTCGCAATATTCAAAACATTAATTTAAAACAGGGGCTCAATATAAAAATACAGCAATAACTATTTATTATTCTACTTTTACATTCAGTCAGTCAGTTAAAGTGCCATACATGATACACGCTTGGGCAATCATGTCTCAAAAGAGACATGACTGACTGACTGGGCAGAAGATTATCCCACAGTAGGTTGCCATTGCTTTCTGCGGTAGACTGGTTGCCAACTAAGGCTATAGAACCCAATCTTTCCTGTTATTTAACCCATAACTGGAAGGAATAGATGGATTAATACCTTTCCCAAGGGTATTTGTGTGTAAGTGAATGCAATGAATTCAGCTGGAATTTGAACTCGGCTCCCCGATTTCTCGTTCCGAGCCAATATCCAATGCACTACAGCGCACAAGTAGAAGAAGTAAATTACTGCAAAATTGTACAATTTGTTTTGACATTGAAAAAACAATGTCATGTGAGGTAGTTAACAATGATGGGTAATAACGATTGGCTTAAACCCCTCTCAGCATCTTCTGATTTGTGTTTTTATTTACTTTCCACTCTTTTTTGTCTTTTTCTTTTTTGTTTTCTTCTTTTTGACTTTCTTTTCTTTCCTTTTTCTTTCTCTTTTTTCCTTCTTTTCTTTTTTCTTTTCTTTCCTTATTAAATCTTTTCTTTCCTTATTAAATCTTTTTGATTTTCTTTTCTTTCCTTTTTCTTTTCATTTTTTTCCTTCTTTTCTTTTTTCTTTTCTTCCTTATTAAATCTTTTCTTTCCTTATTAAATCTTTTTGATTTTCTTTTCTTTCCTTTTTCTTTTCATTTTTTTCCTTCTTTTCTTTTTTCTTTTCTTCCTTATTAAATCTTTTCTTTCCTTATTAAATCTTTTTGATTTTCTTTTCTTTCCTATTTCTTTTCCTTTTTTCCTTCTTTTCTTTTTTCTTTTCTTTCCTTATTAAATCATTTCTTTCCTTATTAAATCTTTTTGACTTTCTTTTCTTTCCTTTTTCTTTTCATTTTTTTCTTTTCTTTCCTTATTAAATCTTTTACCTTGTATGGAAAAATTTTCCAAAAACGAATAGTGAAGTGATACTTCATAAAATATATTTTTAAATAACAGCTTTTATTAACATCATTGTTAACTACTTGATGAAACAGTGTCTTTTTAATGTCAAAACCAAATGTACAATTTTGTAGTAATGTAAAAGTTTTAATGAAAAAGTTGAATTATATATATATATATATATATATATATATATATATATACCTATCTAAACTTATTTATAAATGGAACTTTGTGTGGGTGTGTGTGAAATTACTGTCATATGTAAACATTGCAAAATGTTCACCTTAAAATATGGTTGATAATTCTTCATAAAATAATATTGATTAACTTATATATATCTGGTACTTTGTTTTGTATTATGATATAATATTAATTTATTTGATAATCAAATTTTTGCAAGTTAAGAATATATGAAGAATTGATAAAAAATGCTCTCTAAACTGAATAAAGATAGTTTAATCATACCAAAAGTCCCTTTAAGTCAAGTCAAAAATAAAAAATTTTCTCATGCTTTCTTTTTTGTTTTTAAAATAGCTAAGATGCATAGAAATCTATGAGAATTACATTTTTAGCAAATAATGTATACATCTTACCGGATATAAGCAGTCTAGACTCTAGCCAAATAAAATGGCATTTTCCTGTAAGCATAAAAAATTTACCCCACATCCCCCAACATATAGCCTATATTTTCAAATTTAAAAATCAGTCTTCATTCTGATTAGTTAAATTAAAAACACCCATAAAATTTAGATTTTTCTGTCTTCCCCTTCCATATTAACTCTTTAAGTAGCAAACATATTGTTTTCTAAATTCAAATGTAAATCCGGTTCACACTCCACCCACGTCTATTGAACAGGTTAGGAGGCTCATCCCTTGTTCCCTGTTTAGGATGTGGTTTCTGGCTTTCTCTTTTCCAATCTTTCCATTTTTCTCTTTTGTTAATTTTTTTTCAATTGGAGTAGATAGACTAAACTATCGCCCGGTTCACACTCCACCCACATCTATTGTACAGGTGTAGAGGCTCATCCCTTGTTCCCTGTTTAGGATGTGGTTTCTGGCTTTCTCTTTTCCAATCTATTCACTCTTATGTAGCCCTCTGCACACCAGTGGCCTTACCACCTTGCTTGGGGTGATGTGATTAAAAAGAAAAAAAAGAAAAAAATCATTTTTACCATAGTTAATAAAGGGATAAATCTCGAAATATAGAAATTTCTGCGTCACAATGTAAATAAAGTTAATTTTAAATGAAAAACAGATTTAATTTTACATATATATATATATATATAAGGTGTATCTGGCCAGCAATTCTTCTTTTATCTATCATTGCCATATGTGATACACACTTAAGTGATTATGTCTTTTTTTTTTTTTAATCATATCACCCCAAGAAAGGTGGTAATGCCACTGATGCGCCAGGGGCTACGTAAGAGTGAAAAGATTGGAAAAGAGATAGCTGGAAACCACATCCTAAACAGGAAACAAGGGATGAGCCTCTTCACCTGTTCAATAGACGTGGGAGGAGTGTGAACCGGACGATAGTTTAGTCTATCTACTCCAATTGAAAAACAAAGAAAAAACAAAAAAGAAAAGAGTAAAAAGATTGGAAAAGAGAAAGTCGGAAACCACATCCTAAACAGGGAACAAGGGACTTTTATGAAACACAACTGACTGGGTAGAAGATTTTTCCACAGTAGGTTGTCATTACTTTCTGTGGTAGACTGGTGGCCAACCAAGGCTATGCAAACCAATGTGTCCTGTTATTTAATCTATGGCTGGAGAGAAAAGAGATGGGTATGTGTGAATTAAACAAATTCAACTGAAATTCAAACTTGGCTGTCCGATTTCTCATTGCACCACAACACACATCCTCTTTTATACAACTTTCCTTAACTTGAGAACACTAATTATGGGTATATCAGTCAGTTAAGTGCCGTGCGCGATACACGCTTGGGCGATCATGTCTTGAAAGAGACATGACTGACTGGGCAGAAGATTATCCCGCAGTAGGTTGCCATTGCTTTCTGCGGTAGACTGGTTGCCGACCAAGGCTATAGAACCCAATCTGTCCTATTATTTAACCCATAACTGGAGGGAAGAGACGGATTAATACCTTTCCCAAGGGTATTTGCGCGTAAGTGAATGCAAGGAATTCAACTGGAATTCGAACTCGGTTCCCCGATTTCTCGTTCCAAGCTGATATCCACTGCGCCACAACGCACATCCTATATACCCATAAGGCAGGCAAGTCCTGTCTGCCTGCCTTATGGGTATATAGTACCCAGAAATAAATGACGCCATTTTAAGTAAAATTTAATTAAATTTTCAGTACCTGATTTTCTTACCTAAATAATATGTTTTTCAGCTCCTATTAATGTTAACTCAGAGTACAAATTTTGAAGTGCTTGCATGTAAAATATTCTAAATAAAGATTTATATTTAATATTTTTTTGATATTTTAAAATCAGGTATGATATACCCATGGTTACTAGTGGTGTAACTTTAATTGATGGTTAGTATACCAGGGTTAACTGAATTTTCCTTCTTTCTTTCTTCCTTTCTTATTTTGCTTCTTTATTTCTGTTATGGTGTCCTCCTATGAGGAATGGACTCTTCCTCTTGTTATATATAGTTACCTGCGTAATTTCCGGGGGAGCATTTAAAGAGAAGCTAGTACGTCAGATAAGAGAGCAGTTAACAAAGGCAGTTCACGACAGTTACTTTTCTTTTTCTTTTATGTGCCCTGCCCTTTCAGGGCGTAGGTGATCATGGCTTTCCACATCTCCCTATCCCTAGGGGCTCTTAGCACACTTTCTACTGTTACACCACACAAACCCCGCTCTGCCATCCACTAGCTCAAGCCCATAAATCTAGAATATAAATGTATAGAAACTAGCATGGCCACAGAATGAGGAATCAGTTTATATATTGATTATAATATAGAATTTATCCCCCATTTTATATCCACATTATAATTTCTTTTAAACATTTGGCATATATATTATTCTTCTATGTGCCCTGTCCTTTCAGGGCGTAGGCAATCATGGCTTTCCACGTCTCCCTATCCCTGGTGGTTCTTAGCACACTTTCTCCTGTTACACCACACAACCCCCATTCTGTCATCCACCTGATCAGGTCCTGCAAATATGTTATCCGCTGCTTTCCTCTGTCTCTCTTTGCCTCTATCTGGTCTACCAACATCAGGCTCTCAAAGCCGTCCTTCCCCATTGCATGTCCCAGGAAATTCAGCTGTCTCTTCCTGAACAGTTACTAGTCAGTTCGGACCTACTTATTACTTATTATTAACACTTCCTTTAAATATCTTGTTTCTTGTTATACTAATACACTGTTTTGAACCTACCTTCTTGTTCTGTGTCTACTTCCGGCACAAACCAGTCACTACAATTTCTTTTCCTCTAATTCATTTATCTTTTTCCTTCTTTTCACTCAAGATATTTTCTTAGTAAGTTCATCTAATTAATTTTTTTTTTCATTCATTTCTTCTTTCTTTTTTAATCATGTCTTCATCATGTGTGTTGTGGTGCGAATGTGCGTTGTGGTGCAGTGGCTATCAAATCGGAATGACAAATCAGGGTGCCGAGTTCAAATTCCAGTTGAATTACTTGCATTCACTTATGCACAAATACCCTTGGGAAAGGTATTAATCCATCTCTTCCCTCAAGTTATGGGCTAAATAGTAGAACAGATTGAGTTCTGTAGCCTTGGCCAGCAATCAATCTGCTGCAGAAAGCAATGGCAACCTACTGCGGGATAATCTTCTGCCCAGTCAGTCATATCTCTTTCAAGATATGATCGCCCAAAGTGTGTATCACGTATGGCACTTAACTGACAGATTCATCATGCATTTATCTTTAATTTTTCTTTTCCTTTCTTTTCATGTTTAATTCAATTTTCTTTCTTTCTTTCTTCTAATTGATTTTTATTTCTTTCATTAGTTTCATTTAATTCATATTTCTTTTTTTTTTTAATCATTTACATGTTTTTTTTTAATCATTTACATGGTTTTTTTTAATCATTTACATGTTTTTTTTAATCATTTACATGTTTTTTTAATCATTTACATGTTTTTTTTAATCATTTACATGGTTTTTTTAATCATTTACATGTTTTTTTAATCATTTACATGTTTTTTTTAATCATTTACATGGTTTTTTTAATCATTTACATGGTTTTTTTAATCATTTACATGTTTTTTTTAATCATTTACATGGTTTTTTTTAATCATGTACATGTTTTTTTTAATCATTTACATGGTTTTTTTTAATCATGTACATGTTTTTTTTAATCATTTACATGATTTTTTTAATCATTTACATGTTTTTTTTAATCATTTACATGGTTTTTTTAATCATTTACATGTTTTTTTTAATCATTTACATGGTTTTTTTAATCATTAACATGTTTTTTTTAATCATTTACATGTTTTTTTTAATCATTTACATGTTTTTTTTAATCATTTACATGTTTTATTTAATCATTTACATGTTTTTTTTAATCATTTACATGGTTTTTTTAATCATTTACATGTTTTTTTTAATCATTTACATATTTTTTTAATCATTTATATGTTCATTTCATTTATTTTTTCTTTCTTTTTAATCACGTATTCATCATGTATTTATCTTTATTTTTTCTTCTTTCCAGGGTTAAAAATGTCTGCCAAAGTTCTATATTTTTTAAGTTTTTTTACTGGAGTATTACAGCAGGGAGCCAATCATTTTTCTTGCATCTTAAGTGATGGATCCTATTTATGATTTCTACTTGAGGTTTGGATTGAGCACTGGACAATCACATTAAAGATGAAAGAGAGACTTGAAGCAACAGAAATGTGGTTCTACAGAAGGATGCTGAGGATACTGTGGAGTGAACATTTGAGTAATAATGAGGTTTTGGAGAGAATGAAAACAAAAAGAAAACTTTTACTTGTTATTTTTCCCATTTGGAGATACTAAATGGGAAAAAATAACACACTAAGCCTACAAAAATAAACACACACAAGAAAATGAACACCTAACTCAATTTTTTTAAGCAGTCTCATATATTAATGGTAAAAAGGGGTCATCTCAAAATGGCAAGAAGATGCGAACTCATTATAAAGCAGTTAAGCAGGCATCCACTTAAAAGTGAGCTAAAAAGAAGTTAACATGATTGTGGTGAAAGAAGAGACTTACCTCATAGAGCAAAGTGTGCAAGGGCTTGTCTCACGTGTGGGTCCAGAATTTAGGTGAGCATTGCCAAGATGGTAGAGAAAGAAATATGGCTGCCTCTCGCGAAACTAGACGTGACAAAAAAGAGGTTCGCATAGGCATGTTCCATCTATATGAGTGAACATTTGATGAGGCAAACATCATGGCAGCTGACACAAAAATGGTAGTGCGCTTGTGCAACCAGACTGAGAGCGAGGCCATTATTTATTTAGATAAGCATATGCCTCGCCAGCATAAAAGCTGAGCGTTTGCGAGGGTAGTAAGTTGATACTTGAGGTTTGTGAAACTCACGTGCATTGTTCATTGCAGTGTCTGTCTGACTGAGAAGAAGAAAACTACAGTGAAGACAAAGATTTGACAGCAGAGCGAGTGTGATTCGAAATCGAAACTTCAAGGAATTCTTTCTGTATCTCTTACAACAATAAAAGCAATTAACCACCTGTAAACATTATAACACACTAAAAAGAGGTCAACATTACAAAAAGTTATCAAATACAATCAACCATCAGTAGAACCACTCACATACAAAGACATTAAATTACAGCAGGCTCCAATTAGATAAGAAAAATCCTGGAAGACAGCAGCAGATGAAGTAAGAGTTAAAGACATCACATTAATACCTTCACAAAACTTTAAAGTCAGCATAACTCTGCTCAGTTAACACATCACTCAATAAGTCCCGGGCCTGACATATAGATGGCAATACTAATAAAAAAATTCACATGATTTTTATGAATTACTAACCTTCAAATGGTACATGAAAAAAATTTGGGCTGAATTGGATTATTACTTTACAAATTACAGTTATTTAAGTGAAGCTACTGTTGCAAAGTTTCAAAACAATGTAAAAATCTGAATTCCATGTGTTGTTAAAGCATTGCTTTCTGATGGAAAAATACTGTTTGAGCAAAGCAATGACATAATAAGTGTTATTTGGACTCTGCTCTGTCACATACAATGATTAAGAGGTGGCATGCTGACTTTAAATGTGGTTGTACTGACACAAATGATACTGAACACTCACATTGCTTAAAATTGGCAGTTGTCCCAGAAAACACCAAAAAGATCCACAAGTCGTTTTGGCTGATAGTAAATTAAAGTTAAAGAGATAGCAGAAAAGTTGAACATATCAGAAAGCAGTTTATTCACCATTTTGCATGAACATTTGTCAATGAGAAAGCTATGTTCAAAGTGGGTGCCGTGTTTACTCACAATCAATCAAAAGCAACAATGCATTGATAATTCAGAGTTTTGTTTGTAACTGTTTCAACACAACAAGAAGGAGTTTTTACATAAATATGTGATAATGGGTAAAACATAGATCCAACACTCTACTTTGGAGTCAAATTGACAGTCAGCTGAGTGGACAGCAGCAAGTCTGTCCAAGTCTGTCCAAAGTGACCAAAGACACAAACATCAGCAAGCAAGGTCTTGGCCTCCGTATTTTGGAATGCGCAAAGTATTTTGTTTGTTGATTACCTTGAGAAAGGAAGAACTATCAGTAATAAATATTATGCAGCATTATTGGTGTTTGAAGGAAGAAATAGACAAAAGATAGCCACAAATGAAGAAGAAAAAGTGATCTTTCACCAAGACAATGAACTGTGTCACAAGTCAATCACAACGATGGCAAAGCTACATAAATTGCACTTCAAATTGCTTTCACCTCCAGTCTATTTTCCAGATCTGGCATCCAGCAAATACTGGCTGTTTGCAAACCTCAAAAGACTACTCCGGGGAAAGAGATTTGTTTCCAATGAAGAAATGATATTGAAAACTGAGGGATAATTTGAGGCCAAAGACAAATCATTCAACAAAAAAGGTATCGAATTATTAGAGAATCATTGGAATCAATGTATCACCCTAGGAGACTATGTTAATGAATAAAGTGGTATTTTGCCTAAAAATTGTCTTATTAGTTTAGACTGGAATTTATTGAGGGATGTGTTAAGTGAGAAACTTCTCCAGATTAATTTTATACATACATATATGTTTTTACAGAATCTTATATATATATATATATATATATATATATATATATATATATGTGTGTGTGTGTATATATATATATATATATATATATATATATATATATATATATATATATATATATATATATATATATATATATATATATATATATATATATATATAGTCATCCGCAGACAGATCTGTTTCGCTGTATCACAGCTCATCAGTATGGTTAGACATCCGATTGTTTTTTACCCAGGATTGAAACCCGACCAAATTGGCGTCAGTCGCCGATTCTACCTCTGAGCTATGGACGCTTGGTAGAAGGAGGCAGACTTTTTAGCATGTATATTATCATTATACATGCCCAATAGCTGAGAGTGTTCTAATTCATTGCTGAATGAACGATGCGTATATGTTGGAGTAGCTACTGTTTATCAAAGTCTACCATTCTTCCAGAGTGCTCAATCAGGCTGTGAGAGCATAAATATATATATATTTTATAATAATACAAATAATGACCCTATAAAAACAGTTCTCAATGTAAAATATAAAAAATATATAAAGTGTGCCAATATAAGAAATATAAAAAAAATGATTCTAAAATATTGTGAACTCCCAGTTTGTTATTTGTCTGCACATCAGTGTGCATATGCATGTTCATGTGCATGCATATAAATGTATGTTTATCTAAGACAAATACTACATAATGATTGGTTTGGTTGTTTTGTTTTTATGGCAAATCAACCTCGGTGGGTCATTTATTGCCAACTAAACTTTATTTATTTATTGCTGGTAATACATTTTTTTTTTCAACAATTTTATTGTTGTTTTTTATATAAGTTTTGTGTCTAGTAATACATTTTTCTTTTCAAGTATCAAGATTCATTGGGATTTGTTTTTAAGGGCAGGATCCCCAAGTCCTACCCTTGTTATTTAAACCATAACTGGAGGGAAGAGACAGATTAAATACCTTTCCCAAGGGTACCAGTGCTTAAGTGAATGCAGGGTATTCAACTGGAATTTGAACTCGGCTCACCGATTTCTCTTTCTGAGCTGATATTCCTGCACCACAACGCACATCCGTCACTATACGCTTACAGCACCTGGTATTCCCAAGCGGTCACCCATCTAAGTACTGTCCAGGCTCAATGTTGCTTAACTTCGTTGATCGAGCGAGAACCGGTGTATTCAAAGGGATAGGCTGTTAGCCGCTACAAAATGAAAAATGTTCCCAAATTAACATGCAAAAAACCAACAAACTTAATGTCTACTAGACACACTCACAGACACGCATACAAGTATACATGATCATCTGAATCCCACATAGACAAACCAAAATTATTATACAATTCTATACATTAAGAAATGTTCATTTTTTTCTTTTTTTTAGTTATGCTTGGAATCTGTTAATTTTATGGAACTTCAAATAGACACAGTATCTTGGCTTCAATTTGGAACAGGATAAATTATTCTAATTCAAATACATATGTTGAGTATATATATATATATATATATATATATATATGTTGAGTATATATATGTATTGAGTATATATATATGTATATATATATATATATATATTAAATACGTACATATATACATGCATAGATGTATTCTTATACCTGCCTACCTACCCCCTCACATTTTAAGCCAACACCTATGTGGTGCTAGGGAATTCAGGCAAGTGACAATGGTGTTTTTATCTTGCTCATGCCTTACCATTTTGTTTTTTTTAGATACCATCATTTACCATCCTGGCTTGGACCAGCGAACACTGGGTGTTTGCACTCGAAACGTTTTTTAAAACTAATGAATCTGTAGTTGCAACCCGGAGAGCTTTTTGGGCTCATTTCTTGTTATGTTGGATTGATTACATTCCAGATAAAAAATCAATACTGCTATAGATTGAAAATTTCAGGGCCGCAGATTCATAATTTAAAAGAAACCCACCTGGTAAACCTCAAAGCAATCATCTTCTAGTTAATGAAAAAAAAATTGTCATTGTGAACAATGATGTTTTTTCTATCATCTGGAAGTTCCTGATCAGTTCATGATATTTTGTAGAGCCCCATTTCTGCTTGTTAAAGTCTCTTCATACTTGAGATTATCCAGTACTAGCAGTATAACCTGGCGTTGCTCAGATGTAATGAAGACTTTAAAACTAATCCATGGTCCTGGAGCTCAGACTCTTTGGACATTGGCATGAAAGACTAAAAAGCAATAGTTGTTTCCAGTTAAAGTGAAACCGTAGACTGAAAGAAAAATGAATGAATGTAAGTCAAATTTTGATTTCCTGGTATTGATATCAAATAAGTCTTTTTCATTTTAAACTGAATTTTGAAGGCTAATTAAGTCCTCTGAATAAATGGTATCATGGCTGAGACTAAGAACTACAATTATACCTACTTAGAGCCAAACCCGAAGCAAAAACTAAAATAAGAGGGATGAAAAAAATACAGACATACAGGCAGATAAACAGACACACACACAAACATCTTGCCTTTTATATATATATATATTAATGATTTTCTTCACTATTGTAAGAACTGCAACCTTGAAACTTCTGAATATTGTTTCTTATGTCTTCGTCTGTGAGTGTATTAAATTTGATTAAAATCAGACCACTTCTTTCTAAACAATTTTTTCAGTTATTGATTTTCAATATTTATTGGGGGTACTTTGACACAAAACCTAGCTAAGAACACTCACAGATGCTTAGAGTACAACTGTGTAAATTTTCAAGAAAATAGGTTCAGCTGTTTCAGAGTCTATAGGTAATGGACACACACACACACACATACACACACCCACACAGACACAAAGTACTCTGCTTAGTACTCTTTACCATGATTCTAAGAAAATTTTCCTGTTTCTTAATAATTTGCTTAACTTTTGGAAGGCATCCATCACTATGTAAATATGCTGTCAGATTCTGGTGTCCCATTTTTAAAACACTTTCTATATATTTAAATTTTTGTACTTGTTTAATTTGTAATTACTAATTTGTAATTTGTTGTGCTTTTTTATTTGCTGACAACTATGGATTACATCTTCTAATGGATGTTTAGTCCTTTCTTGCTTTCTTTCAACACTTTGTGTATGAATTCCTGTAGTATGTGATTAGCTGGCTAATATCTTTCTTAATTTTAGACAACTGGTACTTTTTAAAAATCATTTTACTCTAAGTAGAGCAGGATCACCACTAGTGTGCAGGGAGTTACAGTGAGAGAAAAGACTGGGTACAAGTGGTATTGAAGAAAGGATAAAAGATGAATGAGATTCAAGAAGATAGAAGATGGCAATTGATGTTACATTTAAATTTTTGGAGATTTTAACTATGAGGGAAGTAAGTAAACGGAAGGGAATTCCACAGATATGAAGTGTTATGTTGTTTCACTTTGAATGTAGATATTGGGTATGGCATCCAATGCAGTATGGCTCGCTGTATGCTAAGGTTTCCCTTAAAGTTTTTTTTAATTCTGTGTTCAAGAGTTCTGAAATTAAATAAATTGTTCACTTTCTAACAGAATTCCTTTGGTAAATGCCGCAACAATTTTTAAGTAAAATTTTGCAAAAGTTACTTAGACACAGAGAGAAACATACTATTCAATGGCAAAGAAAAAAAGCTTAAGCTTATCAAATTTAATTATTTGGCATTTCAATGTGCTCATGTCAACTCTTCTCCTTCTTCTTCTATGTGCCTTGTCTCTTCAGGACGTAGGTGATCATGGCCTTCCACTTTTCCCTATCCCTGGTGGCCTTCTTCTGTTACACCATGCAGTCCTCGTTCCGTCATCCACCTGATTAGGTCCTTCAAATATGTTATCCATTGCTTTCCCCTGTCACTTTTCCCTCTATCTGGCCTGTTAGTATCAGATTCTCCAAGCCCTCCTTCCTCAATGCATATCCCAGGAACTTCAGCTATCTCTTCTTGATGCTCAGTATTAATTTCCTTTTTGTTTCCATCATTTCCAAGACCTCATCATTGCTCGCATACTCAATCCATGATATTCACAGCATCCTTCTGTAGAACCACATTTCAGTTGATTCAAGTTTTTCCTTCATCTTTGATGGTATTATCCAGCATTCACTGCCATATTGAAGGATGGACAGCATGTAGCAATCCAGTACTCTCTTCCTAATTTCTAGCAAAATTGTCCTGTTTCTTAATACTTTACTCAACTTCTGGAATGCTTCGTTCACCATTCCAATTCGCCTTCGGATCTCTGTGTTGCACTTTCCATCTTCTGTTATAATAATTCCCAGGTATTTAAATTTTTGTACCTGCTTGATTCTGGTATCCCCAACCTGTATTTGGCATTTTGGGCTGCCCTTTTTACTGATGACCATGCATTCAGTTTTCGTGCAGTCTTTAGCAACATTTTCTCCATTTCCATTGTGCTATATTCGGCTACATCTTTCAGATTCCCCCACCGCATGTTGGTTGAATGTAAGTGCTAAGAAATTAAAACCCAAAATAAAACATTGCAAGGTGCCAGGCCTCCTGACATTACATTTGAACTACAAAACAAATCCCTGACAAATCTAAAATACAGCATAAAAGAGGCCAATTACCAAAGAAAAAAAGATGATCTTAGAAGACACCAGATTTGCTTTTAAAAAAGCTGCTCATAAATGATTGGAATGAAAGCAAGGAAGATGAACCAACTGTTGTCACCTGGAAAGCTATTGACATCAACCAACCCAACACAGATATTCAGTTGAAAACCACCCTTCTCCAGACACCACCCCTATGTCTACACAGACATTTTGCTTGCATCCTCTGTATCAGCGAAGTCAGACTCATGGCAAACATCAAGCTGCACTAATTCACTCCAGTCTCCCTTGATGCTACTACCTTGACCTCGGACAACTGATCTGACATATGCATCAAATTGCTTGGCCTTAACAACTTTATCCTTTCTTCAAAGTCGCTTCTCTCACCTACATTCCACTTGCATCTGCTGTAGTAGCAATACAATAGAATTTTATATTTACAATTCTTTTATTCTTTTTCTTTTGCCTCACTGGGGGTACTGTTGTTTTGTTTGTTCCTCTGTGTTACCACATGCTTGTTTATAACTGTAAGAATAAATAATATTGAAGATTTATTCTAAATTGTTAAATATGGAGTGCCAATATAGAAGAATGATAAAACCTGGGTGTATAATTGCACCCCAGGCAATCTGAACCTTGGTACCCGTACAAGTATAATTTTTTTAAATTCTCACAAGAAGAAAAATTAAAAATGTAGAATAATGAGTTTATTACAAAAATCTCACCGAGTACATATACCAGGCTATCAATAAATCTGGCAAAGCTTGAGCTGTTGTCCTGGATATCAGTAAAGCTTTTGATAGGGTTTGACCCACTGACCTTCAGTGCAAGCTACAGGGTTATGGTATCACTGGACGCTTGCTTGATTTGATCCAATCTTTCCTATCAAACCACTTAATGAAGGTCATTTTGAATGGGCATGCCTCCACATCCTACCACACAAACAGTGGTGTCCCCCAGGGCTCTATCCTAGGCACGTCACTCTTTCTGATCTTCATAAACGACCTATGTGATGTGATCAAATCCCAAGTAGGCATCTACGCTGATGATGCTACCATTTACTTTTGCCTCATAAGAAATTTAGCAAGGTGGCTAATGATAACCTCACTGTCCTTCTTGAGAAAGACCTCCCCTCTGTGGAAGCCTGAGGTAAGAAATGGCTTGTAAATTTTTTGGCTTTTAAAATAAAGCTGCTATCTCTCAACCCCTACAGACAGTCCCTTCTATCCCCATCAGCATAGACCAAGTGAGTCTCCCTGAAAGCAATACACTGTGTCTTCTTAATCTCACCCTCTCTTCTGAGCTCAAGTGGAACCATTACATTGAATTGACTGCTAGGAAGGCTGGGTCACTGTGTCAGGCGAGGAAGTTTTTCCTCCCTGAGTCCATTATTCACATATACAAATCAACCATCCAACTGTGCATTGAATACTGTTGTCATATCTGGTCGGGTTCTTGACAGGCTCCTAAGGAGAATCTGTAACATGATCAGTCCCGACTTGGCAGCTCAACTCCAGCTACTTTCTCACTGGCGGGATGTGGCTTCCCTCTGTCTATTCTACAAATATTTTCATGGTTCCTGCTCCGATGAGCTTGGCTCACTGATTTACACTCCACAAGAATTTACTCGAGCAACCAGACTGGCAACAAGGTCCCACCCTTTTACCTTTTTTTAACCAAATGCAGCCACCACTTCTACTCCAGCAGCTTCCTTTCTCACACTTTTCATCTGTGGAACTCTCTTCTGTATACTTGCTTTTCTAACAGCTAAAATCTCTAAGAATTTAAATGCAACATCAATTCCTATCTCTTGTTCGCTTGACTCCAGCCCTTTTCTTGGTCTTTCCCCATTATCTTGTGTGTCATGTTCTTTTTCTTTCTCACTCTATCCTCGCAACTGTCTTCACACTGGTATTTCCATCTTTCTCTTGCCCTTTCTCTGACACCCCCTACAACTGGTTTGTCTTTCTCTTCACTTTCCCCCTACTTAAACTTTCACTCTTTTCTTATGTAGACCCCTGCGCACCAATAGCAGTACTGCCTTGCTTTGGGTGAAAAGATTAAATATATATATATATGAGTATAAAACTTAATGCAAGCTAAAGAAAGCATTCATTATCTGACCTAAAAGATTTCTTTAGTCTTTAGATTTGCAACTCTTTGCATGGCACTTACCTTGTTTACAATATCATTTTATATTGAAGAAACTGGTAAGGAATTTGATTCAGTCAAGAGATCATGTGCATTAACACTGAACTTTTCTTGATACCTTAACTCATCTTCCAAACCTTGACACGCTAATTGGAGATTCTTTTTTTTTTTGAAGCAGATCTTTTAGGTTATTTAAAATCTCCATGTGTTATTGAAACTTTGTAACTGTTCAAATCTTCCTCATAAAGAATATATAGCTCTACATTTAATATTTTGGAATTTTATTTCATTTCATTTATCATTTTTGCATTGTTTTCCTTTTTGTTTGGATGATCCCAAACACATAGCTGCATGGTTGTGTCCTCCACCCTAACCCTGCCCCAAGATGACTGCCTGAGTTGCCAGTACTTTGAGCTAATCCTGTATAAAAACCAACAGTTTTGCTCGATACAGAATCTTTTGTAGGAAAATGTTTAACCAGCAGAGACAAATGATTGATATAAGATATTATTTTAGCAGTCTCTATTTTCATGTTTCTTGTTACTTTGTTTAGCTCTTAAAAAGCATCTTTCCCCATTCCAATGTACTATCAGATTTGTGTGCCTCATTTTCTATTAAAACATTTCCTAAATATTTACATTTTTGTAATTGCTTGATTTTGTTATCTCCAATTTGTAATTTGTATGTTGGGCTGTTCTTTTTGCTGACAACCATTTTTAACCATTTCACCCCAAGCAAGGGGTAGAAATGCCACTAGGCAATTACAGTGTGTTAAAGTGAAAGAGAAGATTGAGAAAAGGACAGAAAATGAATGGGATTCAAAAAGACAGAAGATGTCAATTGATTTTGCATTTAAATTTTTAAAGATTGTAGTTATCAAGGAAACAAGCAAACAGGAAGAATTTTCACAGGTAGGAAGTGCGAGAAAAGAAGCTGTTAGAGTAGAAGTGTGATTGCATTTAGCTATTTCAGCATTAAATGGGTAGGACCCAATGCCAATCAAGTCAGTCAGTTAAGTGCCATACATGAAACATGCTTGGGCGATCATGTCTCGAAAGAGATATAACTGACTGGGCAGAAGATTATCCCGCAGTAGGTTGCCATTGCTTTCTGTGGTAGATTGGTTGCCAGCCAAGGCTATAGAACCCAATCTGTCCTGTTATTTAACCCATAACTGGAAGGAAGAGATGGATTAATACCTTTCCCAAGGGTATTTGCACGTAAGTGAATGCAATGAATTCAATTTGAATTTGAACTCGGATCTCCGATTTCTCGTTCCGAGCCAATATCCACTGCACTACAGCCAATCAAGTAGCACACTTAAATTCAACTGGCTGGAGCAACAAGTAAAAAAGCTCATTGGAGCAGTTGCCATGAAAATATTTATAGAAAAGAGAGTGGCAAGTCACAACACGTCATTGAGATGCCAAGTCAGAATTGATTATATTACAGACTATTTTTTGGATTTTGTCAAGAATTTTGAAATCTATCTTTTTACACATGAAGATTTCTCTTCTTAGTCTGCTATCAACACTATGTCATCTGCATATCTGATGTTCTCAAAACTGTAGTTGCCAATTCTGGTAGGACTTCTAATTTTCTCAGGATTGTTTCACTGTAAAGATTGAATAAGTCTGGTGAGAAGACACATTTTTGTCTTACACCCTTTGCTTTGATTAAATAAGACTATTAAAGAAAATACAAGATAACATTTAACTGTTTTTATTTATTTATTAAGCATCTGTAATTCATGCTGTCAATCAGTCAGTTTCGTACTATACATGATACACGCTTTGGCAACTATGTCTCGAAAGACTGGTAGAAGAGTTTCCTGCAGTAGGTTGCCATTAATTTCTGCCATAAACTGGTTGCCAACCAAGGCTATAGAACCAAATCTGTCCTGCTATTTGATCCATAGCTGGTGGGAAGCAATGCATTAATACTTTTTCCAAGGGTATTTGTGCTGAAGTGAATGCAACAAATTCAACTAAAATTCAAACTCAGCTCTCTGATTTCTCGTTCTGAGTTGATAACCACTGCACCACAACGCACGTTTTAATGCTGTAACTAATGCTGTAATTATTTTGAAAATAAAGAGGTATCTCATTGCCCCAGTCAAACTCAATGCTAAGTCTTTATTAAACTCAATATTCAATTTTTATCAAACTCAATGCTCAGTATTTATTAAAATCAATACTCAGTCTTTATTAGACTCCATAAGTTTTTATTAAAATCAATGCTCAGTCTTTTTAAACTCAATACTCAGTTTTTGTTAAACTCAATACTCAGTATTTATTGAACTCAATACTTAGTTTTTATTAAACTCAATACTCATTCTTTATTAAACTTGAGAGACAAACTTGCTAACCATTATATCATGTCAATATCTTCCTGTTAAAAATTACATAATTCCATAATTACATCAATAATTATGTTATTACATAATTATGTCAATAAATACATAATTAAAATGATTACATAGTGAAATAATTACATAATTACATCCATAATTAAATCACGTAAAAATAATTACATCGCATCAAAATAACAGGAATTCATTTAATGTGCCAACGTGTCTTTTTTTATATGACTACTAAAATAAATTGTTTGTAAAATTTTCCTTGGAGCGTTGTAAATCAGAATAGATATGGTTTTAAATGACTAAATATTGTATTTTGGAAGTTAAAACCACACACATAGAAATATAAAAAAAGATTTTGAACAAAGTTTTTAATACTTTATAATAACAAAAAATTATTAAATTTAATTGTAACGAATATAGATGTAATAGATTAAATGATATCAGCTATAAATATCATTGTATAATTAATAATAATACTGTTCTTCATGCATTTATTTTAATCATTTCATCTTCAAGCAAGGCAATAAAGCCACTAAGATGCAAGAGGTTACTGAGTGTGAAAGAATATAAGAAAATATAATTAAGGAGAGAGAACAATAAAAGAACTTGAATTAAGAAGACAGAAGATAGTGATTATTGCATTCAATTTTATTTTTAGCTGCAATATTTTAAATATGAAATTTCTTCACTAAAATATCTTGTCCTTTACTTTTCCAGGTTTTATAACTCGTCCTGTTTTTTTTTTCAGGTTTAATATAATATTAAGAATAGTACTTTTCATGCATGTATTTTGCCATGTAATCCATGATTTTTCTAGATATTTCTATTAATTTAATATAAAATGGATGGTGAAAACTGAATTCAAAAATATTAACACTCTAGGGCCATTCGTATCATATTTGATACAGTATGAAAACAAGCCTTGGAAGAAATATTTTCCTGAAAAATTTTTTAAGAGAAATATTTTATAAATTTCAAATGAAAGCAGTACTGACTGCTCAGTCAATGAATACCAAATGTTTCCTTATACGGAAATACCAAATGTTTCCTTATAGGGAAATACAGTATCAAATATGATATGAATGGCCCTAGAGGGTTAAAAAGAAAAAAAATTATATGGAATTGATTAAAAAAACAATAAAAAATTGATTATTTTTAATTAATTCTGATAATCAATTCTGATAAAATGGTAAGTGATAAGCAAAGTTTGATTGACAAAAATGATAAAAGATATCATAATTTAAATGTTGAAAAATGCATTTAAAAATATTAAATAGAAAAATAGTTATAAGAATAAGATTTATTATTAGAAGTGTTAGTGACTCAATCACATAACTACTTATGTAGTTAGTCTCCTTTTTAGATGTTATATATTATGTAACTTATATATATAACTTATATTTATGTAATAAATATATTATATATGTAACTTATAATATAATGAATATATATATATATATATATATATATATATATATATAATACTTATAATATAATAAATATATTATATATTATATATATAATAAATATATTATATATATAACTTATATTTATGTAATAAATATATTATATATATAACTTATAATATAATAAATATATTATATATATATATATATATATATAACTTATAATATAATAAATATATTATATATTATATATATAATAAATATATTATATATTATATATATAACTTATATTTATGTAATAATTATATTATATATATAACTTATAATGTAATAAATATATTATATATATATATATAACTTATAATATAATAAATATATTATATATTATATATATAATAAATATATTATATATATAACTTATAATGTAAGAAATATATTATATATATATATATATAACTTATAATATAATAAATATATTATATATTATATATATAATAAATATATTATATATATAACTTATATTTATGTAATAAATATATTATATATATAACTTATAATATAATAAATATATTATATATATATATATATATATATAACTTATAATATAATAAATATATTATATATTATATATATAATATATATATTATATATTATATATATGACTTATATTTATGTAATAATTATATTATATATATAAATTATAATGTAATAAATATATTATATATATATATATAACTTATAATAAATATATTATATATTATATATATAATAAATATATTATATATATAACTTATATTTATGAAATAAATATATTATATATATAACTTATAATATAATAAATATATATATATATATATATATATAACTTATAATATAATAAATATATTATATATTATATATATAATAAATATATTATATATATAACTTATATTTATGTAACTTTTTTTCTACTGAACCAAAATTCAAAAATGTTTTTTTTTCAAAATATAGCTAAAGAGGTGTCCTATCTAATTCTGTTAAGTGTCTGAAATTTGGTTGAAAACTGAATTAGTGATTAAGCTTGAAAGCTACCCAGATTCACTCAATGTCAAACTTATACAACTACTGCTGAGGTTGAATGATATAATTGATTGAATTAAATTAGATTGGATTAAATGTATATTAAGTCAATTGGCCACCACGATCGAGCAACTTGACACCTTTAGATTTCTTCTTTTAGGGTAATTTCAAAAGTAAGATCTATGCCAACAATTCAACAACTGAAGGATGAGATAATAAGACATATTGGTGAGTTCAGGGAGCAACTACGCAGAGACTTCATCAAAAATTTTGACCATTGAGTGGAGGTGTGCCATGGAAGCTTTGGCAGACATTTGGGCAATATCATTCTTCACACATAACTGCCATGACTCAAATAATATGATCCAATAGTGAAATCAATAAACTGTGTCACCAAAATTTACTGCTAACTTTAATCCATCTTAATAGAACACTCTACATCTCTGACTATAAGCTCTTAATTGATAGGTGACCCTTTTTCAGGTGGAGATCTTACCTACTGCAGAGGATGCTGTTCTCCCTATTCTTGGCCCTGCCAACAGGTGTGGAAATCTTTAAAAAAATCAATAGACTACTTCAAAAATAAAAAAAAAAAACCAGTTCTTTTTACTTAAATAGAATAATGGAAATAATTCAATTCTTTTTTTTTAGATGCAGGACGGTTTCAATCCAGCAAAAAAAATGATTTTTTTTCCTTTCACCAAAACCTCAATCTTTTCAAAGAAACGTCCATTTTATAACATCATATTTTTTTCCTTTCCTTAGCCAGAATACAGAATTTTTCCTTAATTCCGGGCCCATTTATTCACGTTGCCTTTTAAAGGATATTTTGGCTCTATGTTGGTTGCTTCTGATGGTATCGCATAATACAAAGTCTTTTCAGCATGCGACCCTGAACTCACTTTTAATAAAATCAATATCGTGCTGATATCTTTACTTGTATACAACATTCTAGGAACAGATATTTTGCATAAAGGCAAGATATTCATTGTTTCATGAATGCTTCTGCTCATAATATATTTTTAATTATTTCACCCCAAGCAAGGCAGTAAAGGAACTAAGACACAAGGAGTTACTGAATCTGAATGAATATGAGAAAAAAATATTAAGAAAACAATAAAAGAACTGTAATGAAGAGGACAGAAAATGACAATTAAGGTTGTATTTTTTTAATCATCTCACCCCATAAATAGCAGCAGAGCCACTGAGTGTGAGGTTACTGAGTGTGAAAGAATACGAGAAAATAAATATTAATAAGAAGCGAGAACAATACATGAGTAATCAGGAAGACAGTAGATAACAATTGAGATGGCATTTCAATTTTTGAAGATCAAAGTTGGCTTGAAAGCATGAAGCAGGAAGAGAGTTCCACAAGCAGGAAGGAGAATAGACGAAACAGTCAGTCAGTTAAGTGCCATACGTGATACTCGCTTTGAGCGATCATGTCTCGAAAGAGACATGACTAATTGGGCAGAAGGTTATCCCGCAGTAGGTTGCCATTACTTTCTGCGGTAGACTGATTGCCAGCCAATGCTACAGAACCCAATCTGTTCTGTTATTTAACCCATAACTAAAGGGAAGAGTTTTTTTTTGTTTTTTTTAATCATTTCACCTCGAGCAAGGCAGAAACGCCACTGATGTGCAGGGGGCTACATAAATGTAAAAAGATTAATTAGAAAAGAGTGAGGAGTACAAACTAGTTAGAAAGGAACAATAGAAAGCTGAGAAAGCAGGTGCAATGACAGATACATAGGTGAAGAGAAAGGGAAGGTTATACAGGGGTGGGGAGAGAGCTAGAGTCCAGTGGTTAGTAGATGAGTATTGACTTTGCATTTAAATTTCTGGAGGTTGTAGCCATCAGGAAAGCAAGAATACGGGAGCGAGTTCCACAGGCGGGAGGTGCGAGAGAAGAAGCTGCAGGAGTATCTTTCCCAAGGGTATATGTGCATAAGTGAATGCAAATAATTCAACTGGAATTCAAACTCAGCTCCCTGATTTGTCATTCTGAGTTGATATCCACTGCACCAAAATGCACATCTAAACAGTTAGGGAAAAAAATAGAAAAAAAATTAAGAAGACAAAAGTTAATAACTGACACGGAATTTAAATTTTTGATGATTAATTTTAACTGTGGAGCAAGAAGCCAGAAGAGAGTTCCACAATGAGAAATGAAATGCAAGAGAAGAAAATCTTAGCATAGAACTTACAGTTACATTCAGTCATTTCAGCTGTAAAAAGATGAAACATTGCTGCCAATCTACTTCTTGTTTTCCTTCTTCTTCTATGTGGCCCGTCCTTTCAGGAAGTAGGTGATCATGTGCCCCGTCCTTTCAGGAAGTAGGTGATCATGGCTTTCCACATCTTCCTATCCCTGGTGGCTCTTAGCACACTTTTTCCTATTTCTCCATGCAACCCTTGTTCTGCCATCTACCTTATCAGGTCCTTCAAATATGTTATCTGCTGCTTTCCCCGGTCTCTTTTTCCCTCTATCTGGCCTGTTAGTATCAGGTTCTCCAAGTCCTCCTTCCTCATTGCATGTCCCAGGAACTTCAGCTGTCTCTTCCTGATGCTCAGTATTAATTTCCTTTTCATTTCCATCATTTCTAAGATCTCATCATTGCTCATATGCTTGATCCATGATATTCGCAGCATCGTTCTGTAGAACCACATTTCAGTTGCTTCATGTTTTTCCTTCATCTTCGATGATATTGTCCAGTATTCACTGCCATATTGGAGAACTGGCATCACATAGCAATCCAGTACTCTTTTCTTTGTTTCTCGCAAAATTTTCCTGTTTCTTAATACTTTATTCAACTTCTTGAATGCTTTCTTCCTCCCACTTCCCGCCTGTGGAATTCCCTTCCACATGATTGCTAACCCGATGGCTACAACCTCCAGGAGTTTAAATATAAGGTAAATAGACACCTCCTAACACACTAAATCATACCCATTCCCTCCAACGCTCTCCCTACATACCCCCTAACTTGTCTATCACCATCCCTCTGACATTTCCTATACCCAATCGCTCTATGTAACCCGCTGCGCTATAGTGGCAGTGGACTGCCTTGCTTGGGGTGATATGATAAAAAAAAAAAAAAATCCTAATTCACCTTCAGATCTCTGCTGCACTTAAACTGATAAATTCTAGGTACCACGGAACAAAGTTCAACAGAATGTTTGCATCAGAAAAAGTATTTGTAGAAAAGGCACAGGAAATCTACATCACAGAGTGGGAAAAGTGACAGAGTGGGAAAATTGACAGAGTCGGAAAAGTGACAGAGTGGGAAAGTGACAGAGTGGGAAAGTGACAGAGTGGGAAAAGTGACAGAGTGGGAAAAGTTACAGAGTGGGAAAAGTGACAGAGTGGGAAAGTGACAGAGTGGAAAAATGACAGAGTGGGAAAAGTGACAGAGTGGGAAAGTGACAGAGTGGGAAAAGAGACAGAAGCTTGGATGCCAGGTCAGTGGTGATAACAATGAAGATATATTTGCAATTTACCAAGAACCTCTAAATATATAGGAGCACCAAGCCATATATGGTATCAATATTCTAGGCATGGATGAATGATGCTTACAATCTAAAAATGTTTTCTGGCTTTAAATAACATGCAATAAGTTGATAAACTGTAGAAAACAAATCAATAAATTAATCAATTTTGTTTTATTTTTTTTGTTTGTTTGTTTCTTATACTAAAACCAGTCAGCATATTGTCTTTTCCTTTTGTCTCTCCTTTAATCAAAATGGAATTTTTCATTATTTATCTGAGGCAATGGTAATGAAGTCATGTATACATTAACTTACTGGCTAACAGAAAAAGATCAGTATAATAATATGATTGACCACTTTTCAAAAGGACAGTAGCATGTTAAGTAAAATGATATGAATACAGTTAATGTATCTAAATTTTTGATATAAGGTTGAGTCATAAGTAATTTCAATTTGGAGGAAACAAACTGTAATATTTTGAAGAATAAAGTTGCTAAACACAAACAGCAATTACTCATCACTCGACCTAATGGTGAGAAATTAAGTTTACAGCAGTTATGTGGAAACTACAAGAACTCCTACAGAAGGCAGTGAAGGAAAGTGAGAAGAAAGGACTAAATATCAATTGTAAGAAGATAAAATGTATGGTTGTCAGCAAAATGGAGAGCTCAACATGCCAATTACAAATTGGAGATACCAAAATCAACCAAGTATAACAATTTAAATATCTGGGAAACATATTGACAAAGAATTAAAAGTTTGATACAGAAATCTGAAGTTGCATTGGGATGAAGAAAGAAGCCTTCCAAAAGTTAAGCAAACTATTCAGAAATAGAAAAATTTAATTGGGAACAAAGTAAGTGCTAAAATGTTATGTAATATCAGTCCTTCTATATGGCAGTGAATGCTGAACCATGTCCTCACAGATGAAGAAGAGACTTGAAGCAACAGAAATGTAGCTCTATAGAAGGATACTGAGGACATCATGGACTGAACACGTGAACAACAAAGTTTTAGAAAAAATAAAAACAAAAACAAAAGGGCATTTATATTTAAAATCAAAAAGTGACAGTTGAAATATCAAGGACACATAATGAGGAAAGAGAGCTTGGAAAGATTGATATTCAAAGGGCAGATCAGAGGCAAAAGGGGTAGAGGAAAACAACATATAACCTACCTAGCAAAATGGATGGCAGAACAAGGCTTAGAAAAGATAAGAAAAGACAAAAGTTATTAAGAGGTACAAGGACAAAGTGTTGTGAAGAGTCATGATCGACAATGTCCTGAAGGAACATGGTACATAGAAGAATAAAGGAAGTAAATCTGCTCATAGTGTACCAGTTAACAGCTTAGCAAAATAAATTTAAATTCTGGCCAAAGTTGCTGCATTTATTTTCATCCAAATACTGTTGGGAAAGGTCTGACATCATTCAGAATGTTCATAACCGCCAAATCAAACTCTGGCCCTCATCATACTGTAATTATATTTAAAACGCAGTGGGACCTTCTTGTCCCTGTCAAAACACCTCCAGTTAAAACAAATACAGTGGAATCTGTCTTATGTGACCACCCCTACTGCCATCAAAAACTGGTCACATACGGCAGGTGGTCGTTCACTAAAGGCTCATAGTCATAACCTATTTATGCCAGAAACATATATACCACTCACTAGAATGTACATATTAGAATTTTACCATGTTTTGGTAATAAATAAATAAGGACATAAGAAGATGGTCTAACTTTAAATAAATGTATTCAGCATCGATTCATTTAAAAATTTTAAAAACATCTTAACAACAGTCAATAAGAGACTAAAATATTTATTCATAAAAAATATTTATTAAGTGGACTTAAAAAAAAGGCAATTATTGCTTTCCTTTTTGTGCCTGTTCTAGTACTAGCCATTTCTTATAAAATATGTAGACTGGAAAATTTTGCAACAAATGACAAATACGGTTTCAGTTTTTTCTTAGAAGTGAGTGATAGCAAAAGAGAATCTGCAGTAATACATGGAATAAAAAAACCAAAACAAAACATACAAAAAACTGAAAGTGATTGTGGGTGGATGTAGAGAAACAGAGAGATAGAGATAGATCTCCCCAGATAGAAATAGAGTAGATATATACACAAAAAATAGGAAGTAAGAGATAGACATTTGAGAAAAGGGCATAACTGTGATTTTTACAATCCCTGAATTTATCCAAGTCAGTACAGAGACTGCAATAAATCCCTTGAACATGTCAAATGCAATACAAGTTGTACAAAACAGGTGAGGTGAACTCAGGCAATGTACATTTCAACAAGAAATAACAGTTTGATGCAACACTACAATAACAAAACAATGAGGAAGTGTTCCTGGCTCAGATCAAATCAAAATGAAATAGATTACTCATTTAGTTTCTCCTAGAATTTGGCAGTGTATGACCAAATCAAAATGAAATAGATTACTCATTTAGTTTCTCCTAGAATTTGGCAGTGTATGACCAAATCAAAATGAAATAGATTACTCATTTAGTTTCTCCTAGAATTTGGCAGTGTATGACCAAATCAAAATGAAATAGATTACTCATTTAGTTTCTCCTAGAATTTGGCAGTGTATGACCAAATCAAAATGAAATAGATTACTCATTTAGTTTCTCCTAGAATTTGGCAGTGTATGACCAAATCAAAATGAAATAGATTACTCATTTAGTTTCTCCTAGAATTTGGCAGTGTATGACCAAATCAAAATGAAATAGATTACTCATTTAGTTTCTCCTAGAATTTGGCAGTGTATGACCATAATGGATTTTTTTTTTCAAAGTGGTTGCTTGATCAGTAATTTTCACTCATTGATGTTAGTCGCTGGTCATGCTTTGGAGGTGGTCACTCGTTAAGGGTCAATTAACATTAGCAAATATAATAGAAAAAAGGTGCATAGAAAAAAAGGTCGTTAACAACAGATGGTCACAGATGAAGAGGGTGGCATATAGCAGGTTCCACTGTATCTTCACAGCTAAAATCCACCATGCCACACACCTCCTAACAAACTACACTCATTCCTTTCATATTCCATTGGGGAGAAGTCCTCTGTGGAACCAACTTCTAAGAAGGATTTTTTCCTATCACTATAATTTTAACCTGTTCAAATGTAGACTTTACTGTTATCTTTTCTTCCTATGCATATAAACTGGCTTTTACTCTGTAACCCTCTACCTTGAGTAGACCCCAGGCTTTTTACAGGATAAACCTCACTTTGAAAACAAAAACTGGCAGCTTGATAAAAACATATGAGGAATATATATGTTGGGATCCCCCAATTACTTTTTTACCTTAATGATCAAGTTAAATCATTTGGAAACAAGATTTTAATATTTGCATAAAAAATGCAAGCTAGTCAGTGTTGCAAATTTTAAGTTGTACTTCAGTAGGAAAGAGATATCCATGGTTGATTTTTCCGGGGAAACAAACAAACCAACAATGAACTTGGAAACAAATGGCCCAGTAGATGGTGCAATGTAATCCAAAAGTAACTTGATCTAAAGACTTGTGAGTTCAGTACCAGATCACAGCAGAGATGAATAAAAATATGGCGAGTTGAGTTTCTAAAAAGAAATTAACTGAAACATCCAAAAAAGGCATGGTACATGAAACTAGAACAATCTATCTAAAGGGTTCAATTCAAAATTCCAGTGTATATAACCTGAAGAAGGTCGAAGCATACATCTGCCAAAATATTGGGAATACGACAATAAAGATGAGGTTAACAGTCTAAACTATGTCAACAGTGCAAACAATCATTACTGATTTCTAAGATTTGACAAAGACTGAAATATATCCTAAAAGATAAAAAAAAACTTGTTAAAAAACACTCTGCACCATTATCTTGTAAAATCATGATTTTGGTTTTTGTTTTGATTAAGTTTTTAATAGGGACAGTAATGGCTGAAATGGCTGAAAGTAAACAATGAATTCAAGAGTTGAATAAAATGTAATGAACATTCAAGTTTCAATGCTCATGTTATTATTTAATTTCCAAACACATTTTCATTATGTTAGCACATGACAAGTAATGGGCAAATCCCTTCCCTCATATGTCATCAAAACCTCATAATTGCAAACATGCATTCATTTGATGCATTCAAAGCAAAATTTTCATTCCCACAGATATAGTTATCATTTTGTTATGACCTGTGGTCAAATTTTTACAATCGTTACCATGTCTAATCAAAACAACAGCTGGATTTATTTCCTTTTTTGCCATTTTCTTTGTTCTGATTATTATTACCACTGTCCTTTTTCTGGGTGAAAAAAAAAAAATTTAACAAATTCTCTTTCCCCAAACAATAAGTTCAGGTGAAGAACCTTAATAAATAGTTATTATACTTTATATACTGTATCATAAGATTTTAAAGAACTTGTTTTATAAAGCTTAATGTTTTAAGACTTTTCCAAACCCATTACCAAATTAAATACTCAAAAACAAAATGAATCAGTTTACTTTTACCCTAAGATGATGCCAATAATATTTATTCTCTTTTAAAACTAATATCTTATTTCTATGTATGTCCAAAATATGATTAAGCATTTTTCCTTAATAAGAAGAAAATACAAATGAAATTCTTCTTGCAAATAGTGGAAATCTGAATTCTAATCATCCACAGCCCAGATGACTGGGATCAAAGTGTAGTATCTGTTTCAGCAGCAACCAGCAGGCAACGCATGGCTAGAGATATCAGAACAGTTCCAGCAAACCAGCCATCATCATCTGCTTGCATTCTTCAGTCACTGCAACCATCTTTAGTAAGCCCCAACAAGTTTCAATCTCTAGCTGCCATCATCAGCAGCAACAACAGATAATAAACTGTGCTTTTCAAAACAATGGCCTTCAGATACAATAACACCGTCCTTTTCAAGACAACATTATTTTCACTCTCTTCAAATTTATCTTTTGCCTAGTGTACTCATATTCTTTTAGTTTTTGTACTTTCAAAAATAAACTTGGTAACAAATTATGAAAAGACTGAGTAAAAAGACATAAAGGAATTTGTGAGCAAAAGTGAAATTTTCCTTTGACTAACAAAAGCCTTGACTTCTCAGAGATTGACTGATGAACTGAGAAAAAAAACTGAAAGATTTGCGAGACTATGTGAAATTTTCTTTTGACCAATGAAAATCCTGATTTCATTGAGAATGGCGGGCAAGATGAGAAAAACACTGAAATAAATTTGTAAGCCTCTGTGAAATTGTTTTGAATCGATGAAAACCTTGTCTTTGCAGAAATTATCCATTGATCTAAGAAGAATGAAAAGAAAGTAGCAAGACAAGGTGAAATTCTTTTTGACATGAAATGAAAAGAAAAGTGTCTGAAGACATGAAAAAGGTTTTGTTTCTGTTCAGGTGTACAGCTTGAAGTTTTCACCAGTGTGAAATTACTCTCCAATTATATTATTGTCCATTTAACCAAGTACGTGGCACTTTGAAGAATTTTCTTTCAACAATCCAAGAAGGCTAAGTATTTCAAATTATCTCTCTTTGTCAACTTTTGAATGCATGCAACCATAAATCTCTTCTGTGAATGCTTAGCTTTGTTTTAGACATTTTTGAATATTATTTTTTCTCAGATGATTTAATGAATTTATGAACATTTTCTCTGCATGCTAATTAGGTAAAACTCTGTACTTTAAAAAATACTGATTTATTTCCCTGAAACTAGCTACTAATGTGACTTCAAGTGTGTAAATTTGTACATAAATTCCTAAATCTTGTTTTACTAAATTTTTCAGTGTGTTTCATCATCATTATCATCCTCCATAAATTTATTTGGCATGACTTTGGGTAAATCAACTGTTCATTTTAATGTCTAAGACCCATGCCACTATAATTTCACATACCAAAGGAGTGATACAGGTATAGGGAGACAATAGTTGTCTTCCCTTTTAAGGAACTCTCTTTGGTCTGGGTTCAGTTCCATTCCTTGCTTTAGTGCATATAACCATGAGTAGCACTGCAGGCATAACAGTATGTAATTTCTTTGCTATACTTGCTAATACTTTCTCGTCCATTTGGACAACATGAACATTCACCTTGTTTTGGGATGTACCTAAATAGTTTGAATGTATTATACTTGTTTTTGTTATATTAAAGACCTTTTTGTTATTGCCATGTAACTTGTCCTTCTTTTTACTGCATGTGCTATGGCAGCATATTATATATACACTAATGTTTATGTTCTTTATAATAGTATCGTGTAACTAGAAATATCGCTGATTTGCAGCTAATACTAATACAGGAAATAGACACTATTTCTTGTTTCTAATCTAAACTTATTTATAAATGGAACTTTGTCTCTGTGTGTGTGTGTGTGTGTGTGTGTGTGTGTGTCCATTACCTATAGACTCTGAAATGGCTGAACCGATTTTCTTGAAAATTTGTACAGTTGGACTATAAGCGTCTGTGAGTGTTCTTAGCTAGGTTTTGTGTCGAGGTACACCCGATAAATATGGAAAATTGATAATCAAAAAAATTGGGTTATAGAAGAAGTGGTCTGATTTTAATCAAATTTGATACACTCATAGACAAAGATAAGAAATGATATTCAGAAGTTTCAATGTTGCAGTTCTTACAATAGTGCAGAAAATCGATAATATATATATGTATATATAAAAAGCAAGATGTTTGTGTGTGTGTCTGTTTATCTGCCTGTATGTCTGTATTTTTTTCAGCCCTTTTATTTTAGTTTTTGCTTCAGGTTTGGCTCTAAGTAGGTATAATTGTAGTTCTTAGTCTCAGCCATGATACCATTTACTTAGAGGACTTATTTAGCCTTCAAAATTCAGTTTACGATGAAAAAGACTTATTTGATATTGATACCAGGAAATCAAAATTTGACTTACATCCATTCATTTTTCTTTCATTCTACAGTTTTGCTTTAACTGGAAACAACTATTGCTTTTTAGTCTTTTGTGCCAATGTCCAAAGAGTCTGAGCTTCAGGAGCATGGATTAGTTTTAAAACCTACATTACACTTGAGCAATGCCGGGCTATACTGCTAGTGTGAAATAGTTAAAAAAATTCTTGCTTTTATATTTTTTTATTAAAACTCTAAAAGTAAATACTGAATCTGTTTCTGAAAACCTAACAGACTGGAGAAAATATCTTACAGAAAAAATAATTTATAAATATTATTAAATATAAAAGCATATTATGTTATTACCATATTTTCCAAGTTACAAGCAGCTTGGAAGACACACCCTAATGTTGGAAAGAAATTTCTAAGAAAAGAAAAGTCATTCCGATACAACAATACATACACCATGTGTCCCTCACAGACTGGTGCCATGTATTGTTTATGTCAAATTTTGTTTGCATGGCAATGACATACTAGTTAGTAAATATACTATACATCTTTCATTGTCCAAGAGGGATTTTATTTTCATCAAAATGGATTCAAAATTTTTAAAATGTGCATGTAAAATATAAAATAAAGACATTTTATTTATCCTCAAATCCCCCAAATTCGTCATTTGTAGATTCATGTACAAACTGTAAACTATCATCCGCAGAGTCATCACTACTGTCAGTTATATAAAATAAATGATCCTCACTACCATCCATGTCATGGTGGTAACCCTGGTGCTAACAGATACATTCATTTTGGAAGATGCCCACATATTCTTCTGGGTATTTCTTATGAAAAATTGCATCATGTAAGACAGAAAATACAGTAATAGTTGTCTTTTTTATCTTCAGTTCAATAAACATCATTTTTAAAGATGGCTATTTTTTTAATTAACATGGAGAAACTTTTGAAGTCTTTTAACTATAAAATTGTAACTAATCTAAATGGGAAGAGCAAATAACCTTGAAAGTATAAATAATTATACTTAATTCCAAAAGACAATATTTATATATAAAATTTTGTGAATTCTGTTAGTCCATCTGTCACACTCTTTAAAATAGCCATAAATTGACCAGTCAAAAGCAAATTTTAAGAAGTAAGGGGGCTACAAAGTACAGTTGGGGAAAAAATTAAGTTTTATTATTTAACATACAATATCCCACTATCCTAAAAACAGTTTAATGAATAAAATAATAAATACTTATTTAATAAAAATGCAATATTGATTTTTGCATATCTTTTCTTTATGTTTTTATAAACAAGAATCCAGTTTCCAGTTCACCTTGAGTTTGGAGGAACTTAAATATTGGAGGAACTTTAAATGAGTTTGGAGGAACTTTAAATGAATCAGGAGGCCAAACACTTCAAAAGTTTGAATTTGGCTCCAGAAAGAAATATTTATGCATGTCTAGTTGTATGTCATATGTCGTATGTCATATGTTGTATGCTCATGAATGACAAATCTTAAGAAAATATTATTTGCTGTTAAAAAGGGAAAAGAAAAAAAGAAATTTTGTAAAAAAAATATTGTTTACCATGAAGTACTCTTAAATTAGGATGCGCGTTGTGGTACAGGATGAGAATTGTGGTGCAATGGATATCGATTCGGAACAACGAATTGGGAAGCCAAGTTCGAATTCCAGTTGAATTGCATTGACTTATGCACAAATACTCTTGAGAAAGATATTAATCCATGTCTTCTCTCCAATTATGGGTTAAATAATATGGCAAATTGGATTCTATAGCCTTGGTCGGTAACAAGTCGACTGCAGAAAGCAATGAGAATCTATTTCGGGATAATCTTCTGCCCAGTTAGTCATGTCTCTTTTGAGACATGATCGTCCAAAGCATATATCATGTATGGCACTTAACTGACTGACTCTAAAATTAAACTAAAGGAATTATTAAACAGTTAAGTACGGGTTTTTGACAAAATATTTTTTCAAACATATCAACTTATTCAAATTTGTTAGCAATAACTTCAACAATAATAATCAGCGTAATACAAAAAAAAATCTAATTATTAGAAAATTTGAAGCTATCAGGAAACAAGCCAACAGAAGGGTGTTCTACAAATTGGAAGTGCAAGAAAAGAAGCTGTTAGAGTAGAAGATGGTTATATATAACTATTTTTTATGGTAAATAGGTTGGATCCAGATGCCAGTCTAGTAGCATGTGTAAATACATGTGGTTGGGGAACCAGGGGCAAAGGTCGTCAGAGTAGTCGCCATGAAATACATGTAGAAAGGTAGAGAGAATCCACATCACATTAGTAAGGAAGTGACTGAAAACGAGCTGCTAGGTCTGGATTGATCACAGATGAAGGGGAGACTTGAGGCAACAGAGATGTGGTTCTGAAGAAGAATGCTGAGAATACAATGGACAGAGCATGTGAGCAAAATCAGGGGCAGAGCATATGTATACATAAGCAGTGTGGACAGAGGTATCAATAATAGTTGATAACAGTCTGTTCCATGTTCCAATGGTGCACAGGGGATACCATGAGAGAAAAATTAAGGTACTGGGGATGTCGAAGAAAAGATAAGAGATGGATGGGAATCAAGTTGACAGAAGATGGCAATTGATGTTGCATTTAAACTTTTGGAGATTGTAGCTATTAGGTAAGCAAGCAAACAGTAGGGAGTTCCACAAATAGGAAGTGCAATAAAAACGGTTAGAGTAGAAGAAGCAATTATATTTAACTATTTTGATGGTAAAAGGGTTGGACCAAGATAGTCGTATAGATGAAAATACTTGTAGAAAAGACAGAGGGAAGCCACATAACATTGGTGAGAAAACGACAAAAGGTGAGCTGCTAAGTCTCAATTATTCAAATAGCAGATCATTCTTTAGATTTTGTCGAGAACCTCAAGATGAATAGCAGGAGCACTCAACCAGATATGACAACAGTATTCAATGCATGGACAAAGGCAATGTTGAGCCTGGTCACTTCCTAGATGAGTAAATGCTTGGGAATGCCAAGTGCTGTCAACTTGGATGTGTAGGTGGTATAATATGGTTAAAGCCACATTACATTGAATCCCTAGTTCCCATATGAACACCATAGTTAAGCAACATTGGGCATGGTCAGTACCTAGACTGATGAAAACTTGGAAATATCAGGTGCTGAATGATAATGCCTCAAAATTGGAAATTGAAGAGCTGAGTTCCAATTTTAGTTGGGTTTGTTATCTTCACTTACGTGCAAACACCCTTGGACTTCCCCAAGCAATCACCCATCTAAGTACTGACCAGGCTCATGTTGCTTAACTTTGGTGATCAGATGAGAACCGGTGTATTCACTTTTTCTCCCCACCCCAGCTATGGGTTAATTACTAAGACTTGCAAAGTTAAAATATTATATCCTAAAAAATATTTAGATTTTGGCATTCATAATCCATAGTGTTGATATGCCACTAAACAAAAACAATATAAAGTACATATAAACATGTTTAGTGTCACTTAACATCAAAATTTATGCAAACAATGTATTAACAGTACATTAACTTTCTTCCTTCTTCTTTTATGTGCTGTGCTCCTTCAGGAAGTAGGCGATCATGACCTCCACATCATCCGGTCTTTTGTAAATCTCAATATATTCTATCTTATTTCTCCCAAACTCTACTCTGCCATCCATTTGTTTAAGCCCATCTCTTTCCTAGAACATGTCCCAAAAATTTCAACTGTCCCCTCCTGATGTCAAATATCAGTCAGTGAAGTGCCATTTGTGATACACACATGGGAGATCATGATTCAAAAGAGACATGATTGACTGGGCAGAAGATTTTCCCACAGTAGGCTGCAATTACTTTCTGCAGTAGGCTGGTTTCCAACCAAGGCTATAGAACCCAATCTGCTCTGCTATTTGACCCATAGCTAGAGAAAAGAGACATGACTGACTGGGCAGAAGATTTTCCCACAGTAGGTTGTCATTACTTTCTCTGGTAGACTGGTTGCCAGCAAAGGCTACAGAACCCAATCTGTCCTGCTGTTTAATCCATAGCTGAAGGGAGAAGTGATGGATTTATACATTTCCCAAGGGTATTTATGCATAAGTGAATGCAACAAATTCAACTAGAATTCTAACTTGGCTTTGCAATTTCTCATTCCGAGTCGATATCCACTGCACCACAACACACATCTGATGTCAAGTATAAGTTTCCTTTTTGTTTCCGTTTTCTCCAAAACCTTGTTGTTGCTCACATGTTTGGTCCATGTTACAGTCAGCATCCTTCTGCAGAATCAAATTTCTGCTGTTTAAATCTCTTCTTAATTTTTGATAAGATTGGCCAGCATTTGTTGGCATATAGAACAGATATCACATAACTCTACAGTCTTTATTTCCAACAAAACATTCCTGTCTCTTAATACTCTGCTTAGCTTTTGGAATATGTCTTGGCCATCCCATAATGCCATTGAATCTCAGTGTTGCACTTTCCATCCTCTGTTAGAACACTTCCCAGGTAATTAAATTTCTGTACCTACTTGATTTTAGCATACCTTTCTTTTAACCAGTTAATTGCCATACCTGATACATGCTTGGACAATCATGTCTATTTCAAGACTTGACAGTTTTGTTGTCATCCTGCAGCCTTGGCTGAGATATAACTCACTACACCCCACCAGTATTCCCTGTGCATTTGGAATCCTGGCACAGTTTATAGCAAAATTCATAATCTTGTCAAATAGCTGAATATTTGATGCTTCGGCAGGGCTGCCAAGGGTGTTTTTATTGTGACACCAACACTGGATGGGTTGCCTACAGGCCCCATCCTGTTATTTAACCCATAACTGGAGGGAAGTGATGGATTAATACCTTTCCCAAGGGTACCAGTGCTTAAGTGAATGCAGGGTATTCAACTGGAATTTGAACTCGGCTCACTGATTTTTCTTTCCAAGCCGACATTCACTGCACCACAACGCACATCTGTCACTGAATGCTTACAGCACTTGGACTTCCCCAAGCAATCACCCATCTAAGTACTGACCAGGCTCATGTTGCTTAACTTTGGTGATTGGATGAGAACTGGTGTATTCAACGCGATATGCCTTAAGAACCCAATCTGTTCTGCTATTCAATTTATAGCTAGAGGCAGAAGAGATGGATTAATACCTTTCACAAGGGTATTTGTGTATAAGTGAATGAAACGAATTTGAGTGGAATTTGAACTCGGCTGTCTAATTTCTTATTCCAAGCAGATATCCATTGCACCACAAGGCACGTCCCTTTCTTTAGGTATCTCAATTAAGGGATTTTGTTGAACAGAAAGCAAAAGATGATAATAAAAATAATAATGATAATAATGATAATAATAAATGCTTTCTCAAAGATATGGCAGTGCAATTATTTAAACATCATTAAACGACATTTAAATTTTAAAAATGTGACCCTTCAAAACTACATTTGACTTGTGATAATTAGAAACCAGGGAACAATCAAGAATGGGAGTAGTAATCATGTTAATGAGATTCCACGGTCGTCTCTGATTACAAGAAGTTTAAAACATTGCACTGTATGAAACTAGTCACCGAATAAATGGTGTATTATCGATACAAGAAAAATATAAACACTGGCTGTGTTAAATATCACTTAACATCCGAATCTATGCAAACAGAATGCATATATATATCTTGCCTTATCCAAATTCTTCTTGAGGAAGGATCCAGTAAGGGATCGCATTGAATGGATGCAAAGTTGTTAACATAAGAAAACTTCCAATAATAAAAATGAGATAAATTAACATAGGCATAGCTAAAAAACAGGAGGATGTTAAGAGAGAAACTGAGTTACTTTTAACAGCATTTCAAAAACAGTCCCACAAGAGTTGATCCTATTAAGGCCAAGATAACACAGGAAATTGTAATCAGTGAAAATACAATTAATTCAATCACTCACATGATCAGCAAACATTGCAAATTAGACCGGAATTAATACAACAATAGACATGAATGGGTGAGAAAGGTGAACAACTGGGAACTGTTCAAACAAATGAATTTTGAGCATGTATAGCAATGGTATATGCACGGTCTGAATCTGTTCTATACAGTCAAACACATAAAATCCTCCAGGATGTTCACATTCAAATGGATCACTACGTATGAAAAGTTTGTTCAAGTTTGTCACTAGAGATTTGTAAGAATTGATTCCTCCTTTCTGTTTTCCCCCAGCAAAGTGTGTAAATTGATTCTTCAATTTTGTACCTGTCTATATTTATAATTTCATCAATTTCGCTCTTGACAATAAAAGTGATCTTCTAAGCAAAGGTATGAGGCACCCAGTAAAGATTGAACTTGTTACTCACTTGTAATTGCTGTAGCAAGACAAATTTGCCATTACTTACTGTTGAGGGTCTCTAGAAATATATATGAATTGATTCTTTGATTATGCATCTGGATATATCTATCAATAGTTATTCCATTTTGCCCCTGGAAATATGTATGTATTGACTTAGAGATGTGTACAAATTGATTTTTCAATTTTTCATCTGAATATGTATATGAATAATTTCTTACCCCTGGCAATGAAGGTGTTATTCTAAGCAAAAGTATGGGGCATATTGTTAAGATTGAACTCATTACTCAGTTATAACCATTGTAGCAAGACAAGCTTGCTAACCATTACACCAATTTTGCACCTGGGTACATGCATGAATAATTTCTTCCATGTTACCCCTAGTAATGAAGGTGTTATTCTAAGCAAAAGTATGGGGCATGTTGTTCAAATTGAACTCATTACTCAGTTATAACCATTGTAGCAAGAGAAGCTTGCTAACCATTACACTAATTTTGCACCTGGGTACATGAATGAATAATTTCTTCTATTTTACCCCTAGTAATGAAGGTGTTATTCTAAGCAAAAGTATGGGGCATATTGAACTCATTACTCAGTTATAATCATTGTAGCAAGACAAGCTTACTAACCATTACACCAATTTTGCATCTGGGTACATGCATGAATAATTACTTCCATTTTACCCCTCGTAATGAAGGTGTTATTCTTAGCAAAAGTATGGGGCATGTTGTTCAAATTGAACTCATTACTCAGTTATAACCATTGTAGCAAGACAAGCTTGCTAACCATTACACCAATTTTGCACCTGGGTACATGCATGAATAATTTCTTCCATTTTACCCCTAGTAATGAAGGTGTTATTCTAAGCAAAGTATGGGGCATGTTGTTCAAATTGAACTCATTACTCAGTTATAACCATTGTAGCAAGACAAGCTTGCTAACCATTACACCAATTTTGCACCTGGGTACATGCATGAATAATTACTTCCATTTTACCCCTCGTAATGAAGGTGTTATTCTAAGCCAAAGTATGGGACATATTGTTAAGATTGAACTCATTACTCAGTCATAATTGTTGTAGCAAGACAAGCTTGTTAACCATTGCACCAATTTTGTATCTGGATATATGCATGAACAATTTCTTCCATTTTACCACTAGTAATGAAGGTTTTATTCTAAGCAAAAGTATGGGGCATATTGTTAAGTTTGAACTCATTACTCAGTTTTAATTGTTGTAGCAAGACAAGCTTGTTACCCATTACACCAATTTTGCATCTGAATATATGTATGAATAATTTCTTCCATTTTGCCCCTAGTAATGAAGGTGTTATTCTAAGTAAAGCATAGGGCATTTTAAGCTTGCTAACCATTACACCAATTTTGCATCTAGATATATGCATGAATAATTTCTTTCATTTTACCCCTAGTAATGAAGGTGTTATTCTAAGCAAAAGTATTTGGCATCCTGTTAAGATTGAACTCATTACTCGCTTAAAGACAAGCTTGCTAACCATTACACCAATTTTGCCCCTGGATATATCTATGAATAATTTCTTTAATTTTGCTCCTGGAAATATGTTTGTACTGACTTGTACAAATTGATTCTTTGATTTTACCCCTGGATAAATGTATTAATAGTTTCTTCAATTTTGGAAGAAATCTTTTTCATATGCTGTGTTCTCTCAAAACTTAGGCAAGCATGGATCTTGACAATTTCTTGTCCATTGTAGCTCTTAATGAATTTTGTATTTTTGTCAATTCTTCAAAACTCTGTTCTGCAATTCATTTACACAAGCTCACTAAGTATGTTGGGCATTGTTTTTCTTAAGAAGAATTCATATTTAGATGCCAACATTACTAATACCAGCAAGTATACTAAATCAAGGAAAAAGAGATGTGGAGTACTGAGGAAACATTCTGTCACATGATTGCCATTAGTAACCATCACATTCTATTGCTAAATAAAATTAACCAATGCAATAGATTTAAAAATACCTTTGCTTTCAGGAATATTTTGTTTGGCAACACTTATGGTCTCAGAACTGACAAAACAAATTTGCAAAATGCGATGTAGTATTGAATTTTTAATCTAAGACTTGTCTCTTTTTATGAGTCAGGGCTTAATTCATTGGAGAGGTTTTCATATTGTCATGAAAGATTGCAATGCAAACATTGAAGAGGTAGAAAAACACATAAATACAGAAACAAGTGACGACAGACAAGATTGGTTTATTCAGTCACTTAACACTGTCTCTTGTTTAATCAAACACATTTGAGGAGGTGCTGAAAATTTCTAACTCAACCAATTCCCAAAATTTGAACAAATTGTAAATATCAAGTTTCATTTCATTTTTATTTCTTCTTCTATGTGCCATGCCACTCTAGGACGTTTGTGATCATGGCTCTCCACAATGTCCTGTTCTTTGTAGCTCCTAACAAATTTTGTCTTTTTGTCATCTCTTGTAAATCCTGATTTGCCATCCATTTACACACACTCACCAGGTTTCTTATCTTCATGTGTCATGTCCCCTCAGAATGGAGGCAATCATGGCATTTCATATTGCCTGTTCTTTGCAGCTTCTAACAAATTTTGTCTTTTTGTCATCTCTTGTAAACAATGTTCTGCCATCTACTTACACATGCTCTCTATGTTGGTTATAAATTTTCTTCCGCCATCTTACTTGTTTTCATTCTCTCCTATAAGTATTAAATTTTCCAAGCCCTCCTTCCTCATTATATGTTCTACATAGTTCGGCTGTTCTTTCTGATGTTAAGTATGAATGATCTTTTTGTTTACATTTTCTTTAAAACTTCCTCGTTGCACACCTGTTCAGTCGATGGTATTCTCAGCATCCTTCTATAGAATCCTATTTCAAGTCTCTTCTTCATCAATGAGATTTTCCTAGCACTCACTACCATGCAGAAGAAGCTATATGACATAGCAGTTCAGTAATCTTTTCTATGTTTCTAACAAGATTTTTCTCGTTCTTAATTATTACCACTTTGATCTGAGGTAGAGTGCAGTCTCTACAGTGTATGATAGGAAAATTGTTGACGTTTTATATTTTTAATTTTGAGCATTGATTGTTTTTGATTTTGTTGATTGTACAGTATAGTGGAGTCAGTTGAGTACCATCTGTAAGAAAAAGAGTACCATGATGCAATTCACTTCACCAGACATTTGGGAACAACATGTTGTATTACTTAACATTCATGCCAAAGCTCCAATATAAACATTTCAGAGTTTTTAAATGTCAATCTGTGGATAGGACAGTGCAGAAGATTTGGATTAGTTTAATGGTGATTATGAAGCAGCTAAAAGAAATAACTGAAAAAATTCACAATTTCTGCAACCCCATCACCTCTTACATCTGGCCACCTAACTCCCCAGACTGCAAACCCTGGGTCAAAGTTGAGCAAGAGATCAACAAAATTACTTTTTTTTTTTTAATCATATCACCCCAGGCAAGGTGATAATGCCACTGATGCGCAGGGGGCTACGTAAGAGTAAAAAGATTAGAAAAGAGAAAGCCGGAAACCAAATCCTAACCAGGAAACAAGGGATGAGCCTCTTCACCTGTTCAATAGATGTGGGTGGAGTGTGAACCGGGCGATAGTTTAGTCTATCTACTCCAATTGAAAAAATAAAGAAAAGAGTGAAAAGATGGGAAAAGAGAAAGCCAGAAACCACATCCTAACCAGGAAACAAGGGATGAGCCTCTTCACCTATTCAATAGATGTGGGTGGAGTGTGAACCGGGCGATAGTTTAGTCTATCTACTCCAATTGATAAAAATAAGGAAAAGAGTGAAAAGATTGGAAAATGGAAAGCCGGAAACCACATCCTAACCAGGAAACAAGGGATGAGCCTCTTCACTTGTTCAATAGACATGTGTGGAGTGTGAACTGGGCAATAGTTTAGTCTATCTACTCCAATTGAAAAAAATAAAGAAAAGAGTGAAAAGATTGGAAAAGAGAAAACCGGAAATCGCATCCTAAGCAGGAAACAAGGGATGAGCCTCTTCACCTGTTCAATAGACGTGGGTGGAGTGTGAACCGGGCGATAGTTTAGTACCCTAAAGACAAACTGAAGGTAAGAATTATGGCAACATTTTCCAACTTAAATAAGGAGACAGTCCAGAAGAGCTTTAGGAGTTCAGGCAGCTGTGGTTGAAACCAATAGCAATTTTATTGAATAAATTTTCTCTTTTATATTTCAAGATATTTTTGTGTAATTTTGGTAAATATGACTGTTAAAATGTTACGTCAGTTTTATTTTCATTTTTGCATAATTTTGATGATAATTTACCCTTCACAACCTGTGAGCCTAGGCAGAGGGCCAAAGAGTGAGATTTTGCTCCTAGGCAGAGTGCTGACCATTGGCAGTAGACCGCGAAAAGATTCGACACTGACTCTAGGCAAAATGTTGGCAAGTGACACTTTTCTCTTCAGCAATAAACACTTGAATGATACTTTGATCTTCAACAGAATCAAAAGATATTTTAATCTCTAGTCTAGATGCCAATCCATACATAAATAATATCCCTACTTTTTAGTGAATACCCTTTCAGTTTAAGAGATAAATTAAGTTAAAATATTTTTAATGACATTTTAATAACACAAATAAAATTTTAATGGATAAATTCCCAGCCTAAGAAATAGATCATCATAATTTTTAATGACATTTTAATAATATTTTAATGAATACTCTTACAATCTGAGAAAAAAAATTATCATAATTTTACATGACATTTTAATAACGTTTTAATAGATACTCTTCCAGTGTGAGAATAAATTGTAATTTTTAATGACATTTTAATAACATTTTAATGAATATTCTTCCAGTGTGAGAAATAATTATAATTTGTAATGACATTTTAATAACATTTTAATAAATATTCTTCCAGTGTGAGAAATAAATTATCATTATTTTTAATGACATTTTAATAACATTTTAATGGATACTCTTTCAGTCTAAGAAATAAATTAGTTATAATAACTTTCGTTGAATTAAGATAAATGCAACAAAAAAGTAAACATGATCATGACAAGCAGCACTATTGTATTATGCAAATACTTATCCCTACATGTCGATTGCACTGGGGAACAAATTTAATTTTTTCTCTATTCAATTAGACTCACCAGTCTTTCTAAGTAGATGAAGAAAAAGTACAATGTTCAGTAAGCTGATGAATATGGACAAAGTTATAGAAAGTGTTAGAAAGTTTTTATCTGGTCAAAATCTACGTTGCACATTTATAAGTTTACCATTCATCTGTTACCACATCTGGTTGGGTGCTCCTGCTATTCATCTTGAGTTTCTTGACAAAATTCAAAGGAGGATCTGCAATGTAATCGATCTTGACTTGATATCTCAACTCCAGTCATTTTCTCACCAACATAACATGGATTGCTTCTGTTTTTTCCTCAAATATTTTCATGGCAACTGCTCTGACAAGCTTTTTTTCCTAGCGTGAAGGATCTAGAATCAAGGATTTGGCATCTAGGTCCCACCCTTTAACCACTGATATAGTCAAATGTATCCCCACATCTACAACGAAGAATCTGTAATGTGATCGATACCGACTTGGCAGACCGACTGCAGTCGCTCTCTCTCCAGTGTGATGTGGTTTCCCTGTGCCTCTTCTATAAATACTTTCACGGTTTCTACTCCTATGAACTTAGATCACTGGTGCCCCCTAGTTACGAATTTGCATGAGATACTAGATTAGCAACTAACTCCCACCCTTTTACAGTGAAACCGATAAAATGTAACCGCAATTTTTACTCTAACAGCTTCTTTTTTCGCACTTCCCACCTGTGGAATTCCCTTCCACATACTTGCTTCCCCCAACAGCTACAATCTCCAGGAGTTTAAATGTAAGGTCAATAGACACATCCTAACATACTAACTCGCATCCATTCTCTCAAACACTCTTCCCATCTACCCAACCCTCCTCTTGAATATCCTTACCCGTCTCTCACCCTCCTTCTGACATTTCCTATATCTAACCACTTTTTCTCATCACCTTCCTCTATGTAATCCCCTGCGCACTAGTGGCAGTGGAATGCCTTGCTTGGGGTGAAATGATTAAAAAAAAAACTCCAACGGTTTCTTTTCTCACACTTCCCGCCTATGGAACTCCTTTTTCATATACCTGTTTCCCTGATAGTCCCCTAAAATTTAACTGCAATGTCCATTTTTGTCTTTTGTCTTTTGTCTTTTTGAATCCTGTTCATCTTTTATCCTTTTTATAATATCCCCCTGTATCTTTATTACAAACAGAATGGAATCACATCAGACAATCATCTCAGAAATTTATTTCCCAGAACAAGTTTATCATTTTCGCCCCAAAATTTTAACTTTGACACTTGAATGTTCCCATTATTACTAATTTTGATGAGAATTTACTTTCATCTTAATTTCATTCAGTTTCTTTTTATTGCAACTTTTACTCAGGCTGTCACTTTACAGAACTGAGAAAACAGCACAGCAAAAGATAAGCGCTCAGTGAGATTCAACATCACTTCCCTTTTATCAAGGGATGCTTTTCTGTCACAAAGTGAGTAGACAGCACAGGATCAAAATCAAAGGATAATCTCTTAGTCAGATCCAACATTGCTACCTTTTTTTATCTGGGGATGCTTTCAGAAGAGTAAGAAAATAAGCAGTTAGTGTAGAACTTATGGCTACATCTAGCCAGCTTAGCTGTAAGTAGATGAGATCTTGATGACAGTCTAGGACTGCACTTAAATTCAAAACGTCTTTGTACCATAGTGAAGAGTTTATCTGAACAATTACCATGAAAGTATTTCTAGAAAAGATAGAGAGAGGCAACCTTATGGTGGTGAGAAAGTGACTGAAGCCAATATGCTAGATCAGGGCCAATAACATCACTGATTCTTGTTTGGATTTTATCAAGGAGTTCAAGGTAAATAACAGTGCCAGCAATATTTTAAGCATGGACAAATGGTATAATTATGTAAAATATGATAAAAATAAATTTTAATTGTCATATGACAAAATTTATTTAGCTTATTTACAAGGGACCAACTATCACATTTTTTTTTAATCTCTTTTTGGACAAACTGTAAACTTTTCAGTCTTCTATTGTATACACCCATGAGCAAATTAATTTAATTGAATTAATTTAATTAATTTAAATTAATTGAAACAAAACGAATATCTTCTTTGGATCTTTTGTGCTTTCCCTGATCATGTATACGTTGTTTTTTTGGCATTGTTTTTCTCTTCTGACCAAATTTTCCTTTACATTTTGAACTGATGGGTTCAATTTATTTCTTGGCTTTGAAAACATGACTGAAAGTTGGAAAGTTGTCACCAACAATATCTGCGATCTCTCTATAAGTGTGTTTTTGCAGCCTACAATTTTTGTAAGCATCATTGGGGTAACATCCAACACAGAAACTGGCTGTAGGACAACTAATCATCAGTTGAGCATGATAAAAATCTAATGCAATCATTAGTTCAGCAATATTTTTCTAGGCTAAACAAATGTCATCACACACTCCAAAAATAGATTCATATTACTGCACACTACTGCAAAGGATCATATACGAGGAAAAAATAGAAATTGATTACACCCTGTCACTCTAAATCTAACTGTATGGTAAAAGAAAGGAAGCTAAAGTAGTTTCAATTAATTTGCACAAAGGTGTCGAATAGACATATTTATTTATGAATTACTAGCAGTATAACCCGGCGTTGTTTGGGTGTAATGAAAGCTTTAAAACTAATCCATGGTCCTGGAGCTCAGACACTTTGGACGTTGACATGAAAGACTAAAAAGCAATAGTTGTTTCCAGTTAAATTGAAACCGTAGACTGAAAGAAAAATGAATGGATGTAAGTCAAATTTTGATTTCCTGGTATCAATATCAAATAGATTTTTTCGTCGTAAACTGAATTTTGAAAGCTAAATAAGTCGTCTGAGTAAATAGTATCATGGCTGAGACTAAGAACTACAATTATACCTACTTAGAGCCAAACCCGATGCAAAAACTAAAATAAAAGGGCTGAAAAAAATACAGACATACAGGCAGATAAACAGACACACACACAGACATCTTGCCTTTTATATATATATATATATAATTGATTTTCTGCACTATTGTAAGAACTGCAACCTTGAAACTTCTGAATATCATTTCTTATGTCTTTGTCTAGGAGTGTATCAAATTTGATTAAACCCGATTTTTTCGATTATCAATTTTTTATATTTATCGGGGGTACCTTGACACAAAACCTAGCTAAGAACACTCGCAGATGCTTATAGTACAACTGTGTAAATTTTCAAGAAAATTGGTTCAGCAATTTCGGAGTCTATAGGTAACGGACACACACACACACAGACAAAGTTCCATTTATAAATGAGTTTAGATATCTCATTTACTGAAAAATATAGATTGTTTGAAAGCAGTACTTAAAAGTGTTTTTTATGAAAACACCACATTCAAGCGTTGTAAATAATGAAAAATTTAAAGCATTGACAAGAACAATGAAACAAGGATATTCTACACCCATGTGCAAATTATTACATGAACAAATAGACAAGTATATACACAGACAAATATATATTTGTATACAGACACATGTACAGATGAATATATGCATATTAGGTACTGTCTAGTTTCAACGAAATATTAATTTCAGTGATGTCACTGATATCTATGAGTCTATGAAAAATGTTCTAATTAATTATGCCCTTATTTTTGGTCTATCTTTCTTCTGATCAACATGTCCATAATGGTGGCACCTTTGTTCTGCATAATCATGGCAAGCACAAAGAAAGTATTACATTTGAATCATTAGAGCCATTTCAACCAGTTAGCAGTTCCTCTTGTCAAATTAATGAAGTCTCCAGGCTGAAGTAATCTTGGCTCCAGCTTACCAGTCCTTCTTATTCTATGCTTCCTCTTCGAAAGATGGTTCAGATATCTGTTACCCAAATTTTGCTCAATACTGAGGCTTATCAATTAAGGATGAGGCTTGATGTTATTGGCAGTAATTAAGAGAGATTTTCTAAGTATTATAATGCATGCTGTTGAATTCTCATTTATTATTATTATTTTATCAGTCCTTAGCTTCAGTCATATTCCTACTGCCATAGCTTCCTTATGCTTTTTCTATCAATACTTCCATGGTAATTGTTCCGATGAACTTTGCCTTATTTTGTTTTGTTTCTTGTATTTAAATTGTATTCACTGTAAATATTCATTGTGGTTACATTTTTAAATGTTATTTTTATTCTCCTCCCCCACAGATAAGGTATGGGAACTAGTTGGGACTTCATAAAGACTTAGAGGTATTATGGTAGCTGTAGTAAGAATAACAAGTAAGAATGTGTTTTGGTGTAAGGAATATAGTGGTATGTTTGGGTCAGTAATTGTGGCTTGTTAAGTAAGGTAAGACAGGCTGAAGACCAGTTTTCCCCTATCTCCCCTTTTGGCCTTTTCAAAATAAATGTTACTTTCCTCTCTGGTATCTAAACTCTTTAAATTTAATCATTTGAGAGACTTCTTTTTACCTTCTATCAGCATGGCTGATGCTAACCACCATGTGAGTGACTCATTGCACCTTCTTGGACTAAGGTTTTCTATTGACATGAAATGGAAAGAGTATATTGAATCAAGTCTGCTGCTCGGAAAGTTGGTTTACTGTGTCATAGCGAGACAATTTTTCATGTTAGAATCCATGTTGCACATTTATAAATCTACCATTTATCTGTGTACTGAACATTGTTGCCTTATCTAGTTGGCTGATGCTACTATATATATTGAGATTCTTGACAAAACTCAAAGAAGAATCTACAATATTATCAGTCCTGACCTGGCATTTTTCCCTCAGTCACTTTTCTATTGCTATAACATAGCTTCCCTTTACCATTTCTATTAATACTTTCATGGTAATTGTTCTGATGCACTTTCTTTAATTTATCCCCACTACAGACAAATTGTACATATAAGGATTAGTTAGGACTGCATAGAGACTTTGAGGTATTATGGTGGCTGTAGTAAGAATGGGAATTAAGAATGTGTTGTTTTGGTGTAAGGAATACAGTGCTATGTCTGGATCAGTAATCTGGCTGTTAAAATTTATATATGTATATCTGTACTTGTGTCTGTATACCAATATATATTAGAATGGGAATTAAGAATGTGTTTTTTTGGTGTAAGGAATACAGTGCTATGTCTGGATTAGTAATCTGGCTGTTAAAATTTATATATATATATATATATCTGTACTTGTGTCTGTATACCAATATATATTTGTATGTGTATATACTTGTCTATTTGTCCATATGTGGATAGCTATAGATTTGTATATGTGTGCATCCATATCTTTTCCTTGTTTAATATCTGAATAACTTTATAATAATCTAAATTTGATGCTTTGTTAAACTTAGAATTTAAAATTCATAATAAAAATAAAGTAAAGTGAAGGTAATAGTCAATTAATAATGCTGATTTCTATTTTAATCAAATATTAATATTAATGCTCCAATAAATTGTTTTTAGAGTCTGTCTTCATATTCTTCAAATTAGATATTACTTTATATTATAATGTCTATGTAACAATGCCTCTCTGATTAAAAAGGTTTGGTTAGTTTTGAACCTTTTAAAGCTCTTCGACTTGAATCATTTGATAAGACACAGGTAGTGTCAAAATAAAAATAGCTACTTTTGTAGTTATATTACAGCATATTTATGTTATAAATTCTAAATAAATATTATTCACTCTACTTTGTATAGAGAAATTTTAAAAGAATAGTGTTTCTTTGGATACAGAATTTTATTCTATCCATACTTACCCTATATATATATATATATATATATATATATATATATATATATATATAAAATTTATAGCATTTATGTTATAAATTCTAAATAAATATTATTCACTCTACCTTGTATAGAGCACTTTTTAAGAATAGTATTTCTTTGGATACAAAATTTTATTCTATCCATACTTACCCTATATATATATATATATATATATAGTGCAAAAGTATTAAGACAATAACTATTTTATCTTTTATGAGGCATCAAAATAAAGTTTGAAATCACTCCTGTCCTAACACTTTTGCACACTACTGGTAGTGTTCAAAAGTATTAGCACAGGGTGATTTTCCTAAAAACCTCACTGAAATTCAAATAGAGGGTGAAAAGCCAAGTAAATTGCTAATAAATATTGATTATTTAAGACTAGGTGTAAAAGAAATGTATTAAAAAGAAAAAGAAGTTATATTTAATTTTTCCTATTTTTTATTAAACAAGTTATTTTGAAACTACTCTATTGAACATCTATGGGATATTTTGGATAAAAAATTGATAAATCTAATGTTATTTTGCAAGACATACTTTGGGAAAAAATACAAGCTGCTTGGCAAAAGATACCATTGGATACACTGAAGAAGCTTGTTATGTCAATGCCTGACAGAATGAAGGCTGCGATCAAAGCAAAAAACTATTATACTAAATATTAAATTTATTTTGTAACAAGTATTTTTTTCTTGTTAAAGTATTTGTTGAGTAAATCAAATAAAATTGCTTTAATTAAATTGTTTATTTTCTGTCAATATGTCTCATAAAAGATAAAATAATTCTTTCCCTAATACTTTTGCACAGTACTATATATATATATATATATATATATACTAGGAGTATAGCCCAGCGTTGCTCAGGTGTAATGAAGGCTTTAAAACTAATCCATGGTCCTGGAGCTAAGACTCTTTGGACATTTGCGCAAAACATTTGCACAAAACCCTAAAAAACAGAGGGTTCAAATGAAAAAGGGTACTTCTTTCCATAATTAAAATGTATTCATGTGTATGTATAAAGCCAGGTGGGATGTTTTGGGCTTTCTAAGATAAACTAAGCAATAAGCATTCATTTTTTAGGATAATTTTGTTTACAACCCCGGAATTTTATAAACTGGAATAAAGTTTAACAAAGGGTTATCATAATTTGTAGAATTTTAAAATGTATACTTTATATTTTTATACAGGTGACAGCATCAAGTTATCAGTGGAAAAATTATCAAGACCGGCAAATGATAGGAAGTTTTGGAATGATGTAAATGCTCACAGAAAGAGAAATATGGAAAAAAGGGAAATGACAAGAATGACAAAATAAAGGAGGCAAAAATAAAAATAAAAATTAAATAATAAGAAAAGAAAAAAGAAACATGAAAATTTTATACTAATCTTGACCCAGATGTAGTGTTGTGGTGCAGTGGATATCAGCTCAGAATGAGAAATCGGGGAGCTGAGTTCAAATTCTAGTAGAATTCATTGTATTCACTTATCTGCAAATAGCCTTGGGAAAGGTATTAATCTGTTTCTTCCCTCCAGCTATCAAATTACAAGACAGATTGGGTTATATAGCCTTGGTTGGCAACCAGTTTACTGTAGAAAGTAAGGGCAACCTGGGTTATATAGCCTTGGTTGGCAACCAGTTTACTGTAGAAAGTAAGGGCAACCTACTGCAGGAAAATCTTCTTCTGTCCAGTTAGTCATAACTCTTTCAAGACATGATCATCCAAGCATGTATTACTTATTGCATTTAACTGAATGAGTGTTGACCGAATACAAGGTCCAGGGACCACTCAAGGTAGAGGGTTACTGTGTGGTGTTGCATGAGCTTAAGAAATGGCAAGAAGTAATGAGGCATGAGGTCATGCAGAAAAGATTGCAGTTAACCCTAGACTTGGAGTCTGTTCTATAAAGCAGCAGTTCTTAGGAAGAAGTTAGCTTCTTCCTAACTAATGGAATATGAAGGGAATGAGGATGATTCATCCTTGTGTTTGTGGTATGGTGGGTCCCAGTTTTTGATGGAACCAAGGAATATAATTTGTTGGTACACATATCATAGAAGTAGCGGTAGAATAGTAAGTAACTTGCAACATTTTGTCAGTGGGAAAGGTGTTGTGGGGTGGATGGGAAGCCATTTTTGAATTCCATCATTGCAGGCAAAGTAGAAAGTTGGAATAATAGTGAATGAAAATAGAAAAACATAACAACTAGGAAGTATATAAAATGTGTGCTAGCTCATTTTTTTTACTCTGTCTTCTTGTATCAAATAAGAGGTATTTAAATTTCCCCAAAATTAATAAAGAAGGTGTTTTAAATTAAAAACGGGGAGCTTTTCCTGTAAATACAGAGAGATAAGTGTTCCCTAAGAAATAATGAAAATCTATTCATGTGTGAAGCCAGATTTTGTGTTGAGATCTTTTTTAATCATCTCACCACAAGCAAGGCAATAAAGTCACTAAGATGTTGGTTGGTTAGTTGTTTTGTTTTAATGGCATATCAACCTTGGCGGGTCATTTATTTATTTATTGCTGGTAATACCTTTTTCTTTCAACAATTTATTGTTTTCTTTTATATACGTTTTGTGTCTAGTAATACTTTTTTCTTTTCGAGTATCAAGATTCATTGGGATTTGTTTTTTTTTAAAGGCAGGGTCCCCAAGTTCTACCCTGTTATTTAACCCATAACTGGAGGGAAGGGATGGATTAATACCTTTCCTAAGGGTACCAGTGCTTACGTGAATGCAGGGTATTCAACTGGAATTTGAACTCAGCTCACCGATTTCTCTTTCCAAGCTGATATCCACTGCACCACAATGCACATCTGTCACTAAATGCTTACAGCACCTGGTATTCCCAAGTAATCACCCATCTAAGTACTGAGCAGGCTCAATGTTGCTTAACTTTGGTGATCAAGCAAGAACTGGTGTAAATAACTGTGATATGGCCGTAAGCCCCAATAAGATGTAAGTGGTTTCCTATTGTGAGAAAAAGCATTTAAGAAGAGAGAACAATAAAAGAACAAGAATTAAGAAAACTAAATAACTAAGTTAAATATAATATTAATACATGGTCAAAGTGGAAAAAAAAATTGTAAGATGCATTTAGTCTTTCAGGACTTCCTGTTGAAGCAACTGCACATGTAGGTGAGAAGGAGGGGACACTGAAATTTTAAACTTTTAAATTAAATTTTTAAAAAAATCTATATTGTGATATATCAAAACCAATAAACATTCATTTTTCATGACATGCATTGTTTGTAGTCATGGCATTCAAATATTTAGTGCTAGATGCCTATCAATTTTCAGAATTTTAATAAGCAAACTCCCATATATGAGGGTGTAGTGAATAAGAAATTAATTAAAATCAACCTTCTTCTTCACTTTTACAAAAATTCACAATGACATCTAAAATCCTGGTTTTCCCAAATAAAAAAAGGATTGATCATGTGCTTAAAGAAAAAGTCAACCCAGAATTCACAAGTAGGTGTTAAATTGTTTTTAACCAATGCTCCCATTGGTCTTGTAAGTCCAGACTTACAAGACTTGAGGACTTCACAAGTTAGTGGGAAAATTTAATGAAAATAACCCCCCCAATCAGCATCAATGAGTCAGTCAGGAGATGGAAGCTGCAAAGACTACAAGCTAAAATGTGACCAGAGAAGCTTCAAGCTCACCTGGACATTTGTCCTTATTTTCTTTCCTTCTACTGATTCCTTTTACATCTACTTCTCCATCCAATGACATTCCTACTGAATACATACATACATACATACATACATACATACATACATACATACATACATACACATATATTCTTTTAACAATTACTACTATGAACATTTTCTTCAACTGTTGATACCCATAACTTTATCAATGAACACAAACTCTACCCTTAACTTCTTAATAATGTTTTTAATTGAACATTAACTTCTACAACTTGTATTATTCTTTCCTTTTAATAAATTTCTATTTTAACATGAAAATTGTATATTTTATTCTTACACTACTCCACACTATTCCACATATTCCATCCTGTCGACAACCAACCTTCTGATAATTCTGATGATGATAATTCTACATAGATCCTGCAAGCTGTAGGGAGTTCAGTTATATCTGACACAAGGCCGAATCAAAGAAACATTAACCATCTCCCTACTCTACAAGGGTTCATAGATTGACCAAGATATAAATGTAAGTTGAGACACCTTGTTCATAGATCTGAGCACTGGTCAAAAATAGTTGTTGTATGATAGTTTACATTCCCCATTAGGAGACAAGTTCATAAAGCCTTTTCCTTTGCTTCTTGTTCTGAATTTAGTTATGTTTTCAGCAACTCTCTTTAACATTTGATAATCTCTGCAAAGCTCCATTGACATCAGTAATGTGAACATATCCTCACTCAATAACTTTGGTATTTTCTGTTTTGCATCATTAGTTAGATTGGGTGTTGTAAGACATTTATTAATTTCTGTTGTGTTATCAAAGTGATCTCAGGTCTGGCAATGTCTTGATGAAAGACAAAAGCTTTCCAATTGGCAAAATCATGAAGTTTTCCATCAATTTGTCCAACTCGAAAAAGAACTTATATTCAATGTCTGACTTTTTTGGAAGGAGCTCATAATGAATAATTTGGTGAGCTTCGTCAATATCTGTACATATTGTAAGATATACAGTACTGTGCAAAAGTATTAAGACAAGAACTATTTTATCATTTATGAGGCATCAAAATAAAGTTTAATATCACCCCTGTCCTAACACTTTTGCACACTACCAATAGTGTGCAAAAGTATTAGGACAGGGATGATTTTCCTAAAAGCTCACTGAAATTCAAATAGAGGGTGAAAAGCCAAGTAAATTGCTAATAAATATTGATTATTTAAAACTAGGTGTAAAAGAAATGTATTAAAAAGAAAAAGAAGTTATATTTAATTTTTCCTATTTTCTATTAAACAAGTTATTTTGAAGCTACTCTATTGAACATCTATAAAAAAAACCCAAAACTGCCACACATCCTTGCCCTTTCAGGCTGTTACTCAAATGATGTCAGTCATATCTTTGTTGGCAATTACCTTTCAAGCCTTTTGTTGTCACCTTGAGTTTTCTGTCTTTAATGTCGATCATATCTCTATCGACCACTACCTGTTTTCTCTGCCTTTGATGTCAATCATATTTTTGTCAGCCAGTGCCTGTGCTTTCTTTTTTTGATGCCAATCATATTTTTGCCCGGTCAAGGTAATATATTACAATTATGACAATATTTAACATGGCATATGGACAAAAAAGAGTTAACTAAAGCCATTTTAATTTTTACGGACGAAAAAGGATTAGAGAAAACAATTGTTTTTTATTTGGACGAAAAAGGGTTAAAGAAAACAAAGTTGTTTTTTATTTGTTGGAAAGAGATTCATTTTCCTCAGATTGCAAACTGGTTAAAAATAGAAATGAGATAGAATCGTATAATATGATTTTTGTTACCCAGCGAAACATATTTGGGCTATTGGAGGTCTAATGTCAAGTGGGCTTGTTGAAAGAAGTAAAACAGACTAACAATGCTTGCAGGTAAAAAGAATTGGAAAGAGAAATTTTATTTTTATAAATTCGCAGGTGAAACTCGAGGAAATACAGCCGAGATAATTAGAAGTCTAATGTCAAAACCACCTTTTGTTGAAATAAGTGTAACAGACCAGCATTACGTAGATGAAAAACAATTGAGGAAAATTTTTTTATTCTTTTTATTATTAGATTCTCGGGTGAAACTTCCCTAATAGAGCTGACATGATTAGAAGGTCAAATGTCAAAGCTGGCTTGTTGAAAGGCATAGACAAAAACAATTAAAGCAAAGGATTTTTTTTCATATTTCCCCTGATGGAAATTCGGTGAATCACAACTAATACAATTAGAGAGTAAAGGTTAAATTGATCGTGTTGAGAGAAGAAAAAAAGAGAATTGTTAATTACTGGGAAAATTATTGTTCTAAATTTCCCTGAGAGAGATTGACATCATGTAATAACTTCTCTCAAAGAGAAGGGGGAAATCTTCCGGAATTAGAATTGTGAAATAGAGATAAAGAAAAGTAAGACATCAGAGAGGTTGACATGTTATAGCACCTCCAAGAGGAGGGGGACAATATTCTATGATTGGAAGCGTAAAACAGAGAAAGAGGACTGGTTGACTTTGCATAAAACCTCTTAAAAGTCCTCACCACACCAGTAAAAAGGGACACCCATAAATACGAGAGCCCACAGGGGCTAAAGTCAGTTCCCACCTGGCAGGGCCTTAGATGATGCTAAAAAAAACACCGGGCACAAAGAAAATTGCCCTGATTTATTAGTTGACAATGTGATGACGTCATCAGTGTCATCCGTTTCCAGAAACTATGATTTTTGCAGATTTTTTTGGCTATTCCAATGGAAATTAGGCAGAGAACGTGAACGAAAGCAGGAAATCGGGTTCGGACTTTCTGAATATAACCAGTCTTTTCTCCCAAAATTAATAAATAAACAGATTTTTACTGCATTCATTCGGATGTTTCCTTCGTTTTTCTTTCTTTCTTTCTTTCTTTCTTTCTTTCTTTCTTTCTTTCTTCGTGAATTGTTTAGTTTGATTTCTGATGAAGACATTTTTCCTTGCCCGGATTTTCACTGTGATTGCACGGATCGGCCCGGACCCGTGCCCGGTGTGCCCGGTAGTCAGATACGGCCATGACGCCCGGAGATAAAGTGAGAAACAGTTCCCAGTTGGTTACCACCGCTGACACCACCCGTAGTTCCCGTCAGTTCCTGCTCAGAGATGAAGTGTGTTCGAGTTCTTGCACCGCCGCAGCTGCCACTCACAGTTTGAAATCAAGTTGCCAGTTGCCAACCAAAGTTTGAAGTAATAATAACCAAAGTTATCTGCTGAAGAAGAGAAAAACTCCGATAAAAACCTTGTGCCAAACTGATGATAATAATAATAAGAATAACAAAAGAACTCTGACGAAACCCTTGTGCCACACTGATGATAATAATAATAAGAAAAACCCACAAACATTTTTGCAAAGTACAAACAATAGTACTTGAATTTACCAGTTACCTAATTACCAAGTCTGGCCACTCTTAGAGAAAATAGAGAAAATTTTCGTTCCGTTGCCAATGATTAGGAAAGAAAAGAAAAAAAAGAACTGTAATTTTTTCTTTTATTTTCTATGTAAATACCAAGTAATGATTTATTTAGGCATCGTCTATTTTATTTTCAAAATTGGTGCCGTTTTTTCCGCAACTGAGTGCGCATATCGAACTTGGTTTTGGTTGGTTGAGATACCCCAGTGATAATTCAGCTTAACTCTCTTAAGATCAAAATCACAACGTGGGTAAGAGAGATTACAGTTGAAGAGGTCAACCCAGGGACCAGCTGCTGTGTAAACACCATCAAAGATCGACAAGTGTGGGCAGACGGCTTGTTCTTAGACCAGGATCACTCCTGATTAAAAGGGACAACAGGCCAAGTCTTCAGTACATCCCTTTAGAAAAATTTTCCTTTAAAAAATGTGTCATTGTTGCTTTTGAGCAGAGAATCATGGATAGAAATGAAGTCCATGAATTTTTTTCCCGTTAAATCATGAGACTACAAGACATTAAAGCGATTAATGTACCCAAGTAACCAAGTTTTCATTTGGTCATCATTAATGACTGGAGGTCTGGCAGAATGTTCTCGATTTTCTAAATCAAAATTTACAATTCTGAACGTAGTGAAACACTTGCAAGCAGTACTTTCAGCTATGGCATTATCTATCTAAACTTATTTATAAATGGAACTTTGTCTGTGTGTGTGTGTGTGTGTGTGTGTGTGTGTGTGTGCGTGTGTGTGTGTGTGAGTGTCCGTTACCTATAGACTCCGAAACGACTGAACCGATTTTCTTGAAAATTTACACAGTTGTACTATAAGCATCTGCTAGTGTTCTTAGCTAGGTTTTGTGTCGAGGTACCCCCATAAATATCGAAAATCGATAATCGAAAAAATCGGGTTATAGAAGGAGTGGTCCGATTTTAATCAAATTTCATACACTCATTGACAAAGACATAAAAAACGATATTCAGAAGTTTCAATGTTGCAGTTCTTATAATAGTGCAGAAAATTTGATATCGATACCAGGCAATCAAAATTTGACTTACTGTTATATATCGCCGTATGACGACAAAACAACAAACACGCATATATAAAAATATAAGGTGATATTTTTATTAATGACGACGACTGTGTGGAATAGAGAACGGGAGGGTGAGGGCGCATATAGAATGGCTGACGGGAGTGTAGTCTGCCTGTGTTGTCTCTCTCTGCTTCCACCGGCCGTTCTCTGCTACTACTGGCGAATCCGTGAGCCGAGGTCTTTTTATAATCTTCCAGAACCGGGACTTTTTCTTCCGGTTTTGCCTCGCCCACGCACGCCTACGTAATTCTCAGACACCTGTTCTGTTTGCCTCTGTAGTTATTTCCGCTGCTGCCGGAAATAAGGTCAACGACATCCGTTCCTTTCAACGACCGGAAACACCCTCGCTTGCATCAGCCTTCCTCGGGTGGGGCCAGATTGTTATATTACATTACATTACATTACATCCATTCATTTTTCTTTCAGTCTACAGTTTCGCTTTAACTGGAAACAACTATTGCTTTTTAGTCTTTCGAGCCAACGTCCAAAGAGTCTGAGCTCCAGGACCATGGATTAGTTTTAAAGCTTTCATTACACCCGAGCAACACCGGGCTATACTGCTTGTCTAAGTTAAGTTGAGAGGTTACCAATGAATTTAAAGTTCACTTTATTAAGAAAATTTTGTAGATATCAAAATAAGTGGGGGGTGCAAGATCATTTGAGTACAGCTGGTATAGCTAAGCATTTCATCACTTTCTTTGGGTGTGGATTGGCTTTTCGTTTTTTTCCCAGGATCTTTTATATTTTGATGTTTCTGTTGTAATAGAATTCATTTTTGGTCACCTGTGATCAGTCTTACAAAAAAAAAAATTTTTTTTTGCACTTGAGCAGGGATTCTCTAATTGAAATGCAGTTAATTAACGTCTTTTATTAAATCAAAGAGATTCACTTATTCAAGTGTTTCCGGATGTCTGAGAATGCTTATATGAAAACTATAGAGTATCTCCATAATGTCCTGTGTAGTATGACCTAGGCTATTTTAATCAACATTTGGCATAGGTCATCATCAATAGCTGCAGGTCAGTCAGGATGTTCTTGGTCCTCCAGAGAAAAAAACCTGATAGATAGATAGATAGATAGATAGATATGGAAATTGAAAAACATTGTTAGATATATTTGAAGTCAGATATTAAACTGCAACAGACAGATATAGATAGACAGATATGGAAGTCAGATATAAAGCGATTGAGATAGATAGATAGATAGATAGATAGATAGATAGATAGATAGATAGAGAGAAACAGACAGAGAGAGAGAGGGGGCGAGAGAGGGGTAAAGAGAGGTGGAGGATTTGTTTGGTTTGGTTTGTTTAAAAACATATCAGCTCCTTATAGGTCATTTAATGACAAAATTTTATTTCCTTGAAAGTTTTCATATATCTTTTTGCTATAGAAATGCGTTGCTTGTAATTTTTCTAATCTATTTTTATATTTTTATGTTTTGACTTGAGTTTGAGGTGTCGCTATTTGCCCATAACTGGGACTCTAACAAGTGCTACAACCCTAGAGGGGGAGGAAGAAAGAGACAATTATTAACAATCAGCATATGCTTAATGCACATCTATTGGCATTATATAAGTTTCATTAAAGAGGACTGACAAGGTTATGAGATTAAGCTTTTTACTCAATCTTTCTTGTGTTGGTATATGTTTTGTTTTCTGAACATAAAGTGTGTGTAAAAACTGTTTGAATCTTCTATATATACAAGCATATATAAAATTTCCCTTCTCTGATGCAAAGCGCCTATGGCTTAGGGGTTAGCAACTCTGACTGACACCAAATCAGTTTAGTTTCAATTCTGGCCAGAAGCAAGTGGATGTTTAGCCACACTGATGAGCTGTGGTACAGCAAAACAGGTTTGTATGTGAATGACAAATATATATATATTTGAATATTCTATATATACAAGCATTTCTATTCTATTCTTTTCATCATTATCAAGGATTTATAAAAGAGGTATTGCTGCCCAAATACCCAATTATATAAATATCTTATAAATTATACTTTAGAACATGTACAAATTATATGTAGTTCATACATGTTCTAAAGTATAATTAATAATAAATATTCATTGCTCTATTTTTATTTTGAGCACTATTTTAAATTAATGTTTTAAATATTGCAAATATCTTCATCGTTTGTTATTCATTTGTGTATATATATATATATATATATATACAATAGTGGTATAAACTAATGGATATGGGACTGCAACTGAAAAAGCTTTCACGTTTCGGTGACTGCCTGATGATTGTGCACTTGGTACCAAAATCTGAAAGCTTTTGAATTGCAGTCCCATATGTTATTGTCATAGCACTAATAATAAACTCTCTCTCTCTTCTGCTGGACGCTCATGGCCTAGGGGTAGAATTGCCGACTGATGTCGATTCGGTCGGGTTTCAATCCTGGGTTAGAAATCGAACGGAGTCTAAGCCGTACTGATGAGCTGTGATACAGCGAAACAGATCTGTCTGTGGATGACTATAGTATTTGCGCTCTCACACCCTGATTGAGCACTCTGGAAGAGTGGGAGATTTTGTAAATAGTAGCTACTCTGGCATATACGCATCACTCATTCGATAATGAATTGGAGCACTCTAGCTATTGGGCATGTTTATACGCGCTAAAAAGCCTGCCTTCTTCTACCGGACGCTTGTGGCCTAGGGGTAGAATTGCTGACTGATGCCGATTTGGTCGGGTTTCAATCCTGGGTTAGGAATCGAACGGAGTCTAAGCCGTACTGATGAGCTGTGATACAGCGAAACAGATCTGTCTGCGGATGACTATAGTATATATCCCTTCTCCGATGCTAAGCGCCTATGGCTTAGGGGTTAGCAACTCTGACTGACACCAAATCAGTTTAGTTTCAATCCTGGTCAGAAGCAAGTGGATGTCTATCCATACTGATGATCTGTGGTACAGAAAAACAGGCTTGTATGTGGATGACGAATATATATATATATATATTCATCATCCACATACAAGCCTGTTTCACAGTACTATATACTTTAATCATTTCATCTCAAGCAAGGTCAGACTGCCACTAGTGAACAGGGGATTACAAGGCAAGAAAAGACTGGGTACAGTGTGTATTGACAAAAGGTAAAAAGATGAATGGGCTTCAAGAAGATGGCAATTGATGTTGCATTTGAATTTTTGGAGATTGTCGCTATCAAGAAAACAAGTAAACAGAAGTGAGTTCCACAGCAGGAAGTGCAAGAAAATAATTGTTTGAGTAGAAGTGGTAGTTGCATTGAACTATTTCAATGGTAAAAGTGTGAGACCTAGCTACCAGTCTAGTAGCACACTTAAGTTCATAAATATAAAGAGTTTAAACAGAGAAATCAATACTGCCATGATGACTGTCAGTTTTATTCTTTAAGCTATCATTGGACTGTATATTACTTGTGGTCTGATGATATTTTAAGACATGAAAGATATTTTATTTATCACAAAATGTTTCCTTTATGTCAGTACAGTGTTAAAAAATTATGTGTTAAAAATAATCCAGTGAAATCGATAAAATGCAGCTGTAACTTCTACTCCAACAGTTTCTTTCCTCGCACTTCCCGACTGTGGAATTCTCTTCCAAACGATTGCTTACCTGATGGCTACAATCTCCAGGAGTTTAAATGTAAGGTCAATAGACACCTCCTAACACACTAACCTGCTCCCATTCTATCAAACACTCTTCCCACCTGCCCAACCCTCATCCTCGCTATCCTTACTCATCTGTCACCTTCCTCCTGACATTCCCTATGTCTAACCACTCCTTCTTTTTACCTTCCCCTATGTAGCCCCATGCGCAATAGTGGCAGTGGAATGCCTTGCTTGGGGTGAGATGATTAAAAAAAAAAAATATTGCACAAATGTCTGCCAAGGTTTTGGTGGCACACCTTCATTCAATGGTCAAAATTTTTGATGACATCTCTGCATAGTTGCTCCTTGATTTTAATAATTTGACTTATTATCACATCCTTCAGCTGTTGGATTGTTGTTGGCTTGTTGGTATTGACCTTACTTTTGAGATGACCTTAAAAGAAGGAATCTAAAGGCATCAAGTCACACAATAGTGGTGGCCAATTGGCATAATTGTTTTGAGAGATTTCATTATTGGATCATGTTATTTGAGTCATGGCAATTAATGTGTGAAAAATCATACAGCCCAAATGTCTAGCAAGTATTCATTGGCACACCTCTACTTGATGGTCAAAGATTTGATGATCTAACTGCATAGTTGCTCCTCAATCTCACTAATATGCCTTATCACATCCTTCAGCTGTTGAATTGTTGTTGGCTTGTTGGTATAGACCTTACTTTTGAGATGACTCCAAAGGAAGAAATCTAAACTCGTCAAGTCGCATGATCATGGGGGCCAATTGACATCACTGTTTTGAGAGATGATGTGACCTGGGAACTTCTCATTTAATAAAGCCATTGTTGCATTGGCTGTGTAGCCAGTGGTGCCGTCTTGTTAGAACACAAATATTCAGCATCCATAGCATTCAATTCAGGCCATAATTGCCATGAATAATTTCTTGCGTTTTTCTTTTTATTCCTGAGGTAAATTTTAACATAAATTATTTTGATCTTAACAATATTCAGGACTTGTTTTGAATTGAAAAGGGAAAAAATTTGGAAATAATTTGACAAAGCCAGGTGAAGCTCATCATCTTCCTTTCTGTATACATTTTTATCTTTTTAATGTATCTATCTAGATTACCCCCACTCTCTTTGCCAGCATTCCCTTCCGTCTGCTAATCTGACACAATTTTTCTTTCTCTTTCTTCTTTTTCTTTCCTCCGTTTTCATTTTTCTTTTTTCCTTTCCTTCCTTTCCTTCTTTCTTTCTTTTTTTTTTTTTGCTACGCTTACTTCCATTGTCTTTACTCACACACACTCTCAAACAAATAATTGTATTTTTCATCATATTAATTTAATATCACCAGTGAAGCAAATTTCACTTGCTGAAATGGCCATATGATCTTGGAAAATTTGAATTTATATATATATATTAAGGAAATTAACAAAGATTAATGTAATAGTTATAAACAAACCAACAATTTGGAATTATTTATTTGAACATTATTCTTGGTCGATACTCATATTTAAGTAGATATTCTGTTTATAATCAAACAGTATCATATATTTACTTCTACCGACCTGATTATTTACGATAAATTTTTGTTATGAATGCTGCTGAATGACACAATTTGTTCAAATCCTGCTGAATGACACACATTTTCATAATTTAGATTATAATTTCTCATAATTTATTTATGATAAATTCATAATTTTCATTCTGGTTTTATACAACACATTAGGTGCTTAATAATTGTTGTTGACCCAGGATAGGTCCAGAAGAAAAACACAAACTTGGGTATTAATGAAACATATATCTTGTAAAGAAATAGCTTTTTATATTGTTTTATAATTTTCCATTTAATATTGATGGAAAATTTTTCTTTACATTGCCATTATATATAAAAATTATAATATTGATAGCTTATTATTTTTTCTCTCGAGGCATTTTATGATTATAATATCTTTCTCAAAGTGCCTTTTTCCTTTCTCTTATATAACCTTTCTACTTCTGAACTCATATTGTTTGTTACTACAACTTTATATATTATATCACTGGTTAAACATTCATTTTCCAGAGGGTATTTTGTTTTATTTCTACAAAGCAATGAAATAGTATTGTTACTATAGTTATTTTTTCTTCTATAAGCCATGTCCTTTCAAGTCATAGGTTATCATGGCCTTCCTCATCTCCCTATCCTTATTGACTCTTAGCACACTTTGAACTTGTTACTCCACCCAAACCCTGAAAATACTGAAAACAAAAAGAGAAAAAAAGCTTAAAAGCAAGCTTACTTGCCCAGTAAAGTACTCAAAGCCCAGATTGTCACAACTGTGCAAAAAATGCTTACCAGTTTTAAATATTATAAAACGATGACTCTAATCATAACTCAAGTTTCAGGTTCAGGTGATCTTCAGATATTATATACAGTTGGTTTCATGTGAAACACAATTATCAGGCTATGATATACATGATACCTCATTATAAATGACCTAAGGAGAGACACAAATACATTTCGTGGCCTAGGGGTAGAATCGCCGACTGACACCAATTTGGTCGGGTTTCGATCCTGGGTCAGAAAGTGACCAGAGTCTAAACCATACTGATGAGCTGTGATACAGTGAAACAGATCTGTCTGCAGATAACTATAGTATTTACACTCTCACACCCTGATTGAGCACTCTGGAAGAGTGGTAGACTTTGTAAACAGTAGCTACTCCGGCATTTACGCACAGCTCATTTGATAATGAATTGGAGTACTCTAGCTATTGGGTGTGTTTATACACACTAAAAAGCCTGCCTTCTTCTACTGGATGCTCATGACATAGGGGCAGAATCACTGACTGACACCAATTCGGGTGGGTTTCGATCCTGGGTCAGGAAGCGACCAGAGTCTAAACCGTACTGATGAGCTGTGATACAGATCTGTCTGCGGATGACAGTATATATATATATATGTACTAGCAGTATAGCCCGGCATTTTTCAGGTGCAATGAAAGATTTAAAACTAATCCATGGTCCTGGAGCTCAGACTCTTGGGACATTGGCACGAAAGACTAAAATCAATAGTTGTTTCCAGTTCAAGCGAAACTATAGACTGAAAGAAAAACAAATGGATGTAAGTTAAATTTTGATTTCCTGGTATCGATATCAAATAAGTTTTTGTTGTTGTAAACTGAATTTTGAAGGCTAAATAAGTTCTCTGAGTAAATGGTATCATGGCTGAGATTAAGAACTACAATTATACCTACCTACTTAGAGCCAAACCAGAAGCAAAAACTAAAATAAAAGGGCTGAAAAACATACAGACATACAGGCAGATACACACACACACAAGCATCTTGCCTTTTATATATATATATTATCAATTGTCTGCACTATTGTAAGAACTGCAACCTTGAAACTTCCGAATATCATTTCTTAAGTCTTTGTCTGTGAGTGATTAAAATTGGACCACTCCATCTATAACCCGATTTTTTTGATTATCGATTTTCGATATTTATTGGGGATACCTCGACACAAAACCTAGCTACAAACACTCGCAGATGCTTATAGTACAACTGTGTGAATTTTAAAGAAAATCGGTTTAGCTGTTTTGGAGTCTATAGGTAACGGACACACACACACACACACACACACACAGACAAAGTTCAATTTATAAATAAGTTTAGATTAAATAGATGTGTCTGTGTGTATGTGCATACATGTGTGCATGTGTATGTGTGTTGTGTGTGTGGCTTGCAAATTTTAATGCTTCCAAAAGGAAGCTGCTCTCCTTTAACAATCATATAGAAACTTTCTCGTCTTCTGTCAGTATAGAAGATATTGGTCTTCCAGAAAGCAATTCACTGCACCTTCTTGGCCTTACTCTTAGTTGACATCAAGTGGAACGACTGCATCAAATCAATAGGTATATCTGTCGCTAAGAAGTTTGTGTCATTGTGTTGGGCCAGAAAATTTTTCTAATCAGAATTGATCTTGCACATTTCTAAATCTACCATTCATCCGTGCATTAAGCACCATTGCCATATCTGGTCACGTGTTGCTACTCTTTATCTCAGGGTTCTTGACAAAATCTAAAGAAGGATCTGAAATGCAATCAATCCTGATATAACAGCTCAACTGCAGTTACTTTCTCGCCACCAGGATGTAGCTTCCTGCTGTCTTTTCTAGAAATATTTTCATGGCTTCTACTCGGACAAACTTCTTTCCCTGGTACTAGGCTGCTAGATTGGCATCTAGGTTCTACCCTTTTGCTGTCAAAATAAGCAAATGAAACCACTACTAGCAGTTTATTTTCTTGTTCCCAGCTGTGGAACCCTCTGCCTTATACTTGCTTCTCAGATAGCTACAATCTATCTATCTATCTATCTATCTATCTATCTATCTATCTATCTAGGAACAGTGTGGACATAAAAATCAACTGGTAAATCATTTTTATGGCAAAAGTGATCAGCAGACTCTCTTTCTCTTTCTTTCTCTCTTTCTCTCTCTCTCTCTCTATATATATATATATATTATAATTATATACAATAAAATAAATTTTGAAGTTCAAAACCGTTGAATGATCATTTCAACACGAAATCCTTAAGAGAGATTTCACATCTCATTGCCAACTATCAATACTCAAAATGAGATAAAAAAATTAAATAAAAACATTAAGATTTTATTGACGGAAGTTCAAAAATTTACGTCACAAGAAACTAGATAGCAATCAATGTCTATTTTTAGATTTTGGACAACATTACTTTTGATTGAGTTGTAAGTGAAACATTAAATATTTGGCTTTGTCGAGCTTTACAAAGAGGAAAGGGTTACGGAAGAAATAGGAAGTGGTGTTTGACTGAGAAGTGAGCTAAACAAAATGGAAAGAGAGGGAGGAAAAAGGAAAAAGAAAAGAAAAAAGAAAAATTTCATTTTCGTAGAGACGCTAGAGATGTGTTAACAAAACTAGTGTTTATAAATGGGTTAAAGTTTTAGAAAAAAGATTTTAAAAAAAACTTTATTTGGGGGAAAAACCTGATATATGATTCATTTAAATTTAATTAAATTAATCTAATTAACTATAAACCTAGATTTAAATTAAAAATAAAATTAATAAAATTTAATAAAATTTTTAAAAGATTTAAAAAAAATTTTTTAAAAAATGTTCTTAAAAAAAATATTTAAAAAATTTTTTTTAGGTACTGGGAAAAAAAAATATATACATACTTTCAGAAAAATTTGGTGGTGAAGTTAATATAAGTATCCTTACTTCATAAAAGGTAGATATTAAAAAAGGAGAAAGGAAGAGGAAAGTAAAGGGGTTCAAATTTACGATTTAAAAATTTAATTAGTTAATCAATCAATCAAAAACAATTTAATTTATATTTTCTCTCCTAAAAACTGAATTTAAAATTTAAATTTTAAATGTTCACAAATTTTGCCTTATGGCAGCATTTACTAATGAATTCTTTTCTAAAATTCAAGAGTAGGTGCTGGTTTGGGTACTTTAATATTAGTATTTTTTCTTGCAGACACAGATCGCACATATCACGAAAATTCCATGGAATTTGAGCTGAACCTATCAATCTCCAACTAATTACAGGGTCCAGCCCTTCTGCCTTCATTTTCCAGAATCTCCATGAAAGGGCTGTCTGGTATTTCTGACCCGGGTTCAAAAAAGAATACCTGTGATTGTAATATCTTTGCTTAAAAGGCCCTGCAGACATACCAATATAAGTCCGGTAATTTTTCTTGTTGTTGGATAGTGAAATGGTATATATATATATATATATATATATATATATATATATATATCAAGGTTGTGCTGTCTAAATGGGCAAAATCAGCACTGCCTACCCCGAATAAAATAGAGCAGTGGCTACATTTTCCTTCTGTGGCACACTGTTTGCCTAATCTGACAAAATTATGAAGTCAGGTTATGCATAAAATTGAAAAATTATATATTTTGTAGATTTACTACATAAAGATCAGAAGCTGTCTACCCTGAGTAATTACTGGTAGTACATGTCATATATATATATATATATATATATATATGTGTGTGTGTGTGTGTGTGTGTGTGTCTATATCAGACATGTACCATATATATATAATGTGCATTGTGATTCAATGGATATAAAGAAATCAGACAGCTAAGTTCATATTCTAGTTGAATTTGTCATGGTCATTTCCGTGAAAATACCCTTGGGAAAGAAATAATTCCATGTCTTCTTCCTCCAACTATGGATTAAATAGCAGGACGGATTGGGTTCTATAGCCTTGGTTGGCAACCAGTCTGCTGCAAAAAGGAAAGATCTACTGTGGAAAAAACTTCGGCCTTTTATGGATTGAAAGAGACATGATTGCCCAAGTGTGTATCACATGGCTCTTAACTGACTGATGTACAGTACTGTGCAAAAGTATTAGGACAAGAACTATTTTATCTTTTATGAGTCATATTGACAGAAAATAAACAATTTAATTAAAGTAATTTTATTTGATTTACTCAACAAATGCTTTAACAAGAAAAAAATACTTGTTACAAAATAAATATAATATTTAGTGTAATAGCCTTTGGCTTTGATCACAGCCTTCATTCTGTCAGGCATTGACATCACAAGCTTCTTGAATGTATCTAATGGTATCTCCTGCCAAGCAGCTTGTATTTGTTCCCAAAGTGTGTCTTGCAAAGTAACATTAGATTTATCAATTCAAGAGTGGGGAATAAGAAAAAAGTTAGTCATATCCAAGGATAATAGAATAATGAGTAGTTTCAAAATAACTTGTTTAATAGAAAATGGGAAAAATTAAATATAACTTCTTTTTAATACATTTCTTTTACACCTAGTTTTAAATAATCAAAATTTATTAGCAATTTACTTGGCTTTTCACCCTGTATTTGAATTTCATTGAGGTGTTTAGGAAAATCACCCTTGTGCTAATATTTTTGTACATTACTGGTAGTGTGCAAAAGTGTTAGGACAGGGGTGATTTTAAACTTTATTTTGATGCCTCATAAAAGATAAAATAGTTATTGTCCAAATACTTTTTTATGGTACTGTATATATATATATATATATAGAGAGAGAGAGAGAGAGAGGGGGGGGGGAGAGAGAGAGAGAGAGAGAGAGAGAGAGAGAAAGCGAGAATGATAAAAATGTAGGGAATTATGCATAATGCATCTGTGTGTGTGTGTGTGTGTGTGTACACATTTTATGTGCCCATGTTTTTATACTTGAGTGTGTATCTTCTCTCATACAAGTATTCTTAGTTTTTCTCTTGTCTCTCTTTTTCTTTATAAAAATGACTGATATATTCGACAAGGTAATAGAAAGTTCTCAATTAAACCCAATCGGGATTCTAGGGTAAATTTTATAACTTGACAACATCACCTCAAAACAACATCCCATATCCTTAATTGCTTATCATCAATCAATGCAAATGTAACATATTTCTAATCTTCTAAAAAATAAGTTTCTTTTTATGAACAACAAGCCAGTCTTTGGTTTTAGGAATATCAAGTTTTCTTTAAGACCAACTAAGCCTCATATCAATTTTGTTTTCTTCCAGAAGAAATTAAATTACTTCACAAGATTCTGATCTTAACATACATTGAAGGTCTCAATGATTAAAAATAACAAAAATCATTGATGTCCTTATCTGAGTGAGATGAGGTATCAGTTTTTCAAGAACATAATGACTGTCTGATGATTGAAGTTCATCATTATCATCATCATCAAAAACAACAACAACAAAAACAACAACAATCCTTTGGTTGCTCACTACCAAACATAAACATTTTCCGAACGCTTCAGCTGTTCACACTGCCAGCCCTACCCCCACCCCTCAAAGTCTACCCATGTGGCAGCAGAAATGGTTGCTGAGGCACCTCTGGAGACCACTGCAGCTCACAATTCTAGCCTGGGGTCACAATACTCTGCATGCTAGTTGGCCATTGTTCCCATAAAAGGATTCACAGAGTCGGTTCACTCTATGAGTGCTACTGGTATGATGTAACCAGTACTAAGTGCTTCATGGTCAGATCATCAGCAAACAAAATGGTTCTTCCACCAGAATTTTATGGTAAGCTGATGCCAAATCACATAGAAGGGTTAAAAACAAGACTTGTTTAGGATTTGTCAAACACTTTCATGGGATCCACTTACACACACATGCAAATATATATATATATATATATATATATATATATATATATAAAATAGTGAGTGGCAACAACACAGAAAGGAAACTACAAGACCTCCTACAGAAGATAGCAGAAGAAAGTAACAAGAAAGTACTAGAAATAAACTGTACGAAAACCGAATGCATGGTCATCAGTAAAAAGGGCAGCCCAAAATACCAAATATGCCAAATATGCCAAATACAGGTCGGGGATACTAGAATCAAGCAGGTACAAAAATTTAAATACCTGGTGTTATAACAGAAGACGGAATGTGTGACTCAGAGATCTGAAGGCAAATTGGCATAGCAAAGGAAGCATTCCAGAAGTTGAGTAAGGTATTAAGAAACAGGACAATTTTGCTAGAAACTTGGAAGAGAGTACTGGATTGCTACATGCTGTTTGTCCTTCAATATGGCAGTGAATGCTGGACAATACCATCAAAAATGAAGGAAAAACTTGAAGCAACTGAAATCTGGTTCTACAGAAGGATGCTGCAAATATGGATTGATCATGTGAGCAATGATGAGGTTTTAGAAATGATGGAAACAAAAAGGAAATTAATACTGAGCATCAGGAAGAGGCAGCTGAAGTTCCTGGGACACGCAATGAGGAAGAAGGGCTTGGAGAATCTGATACTAACAGGCCAGATAGAGGGAAAAAGAGACAGGGGAAAACAACGGATAACATATTTGAAGGACCTAATCAGGTGGATGACAGAACGAGGATTGCATGGTGTAACAGGAGAAGGCATGCTCAGAGCCACCAGAGATAGGGAAATGTAGAAAGCCATGATCGCCTATGTCCTGAAGGGACAGGGCACATAGAAGAAGAGTGGCAACAGGCATTTACATGCTTGAATGGAATCTTCATACTATCTTACATGTTGTCTGTCTCTGAAATTAAGCATTTTACCTACAAATATAGCATACCTTAAAACTATATATATATATATATAGAGAGAGAGAGAGAGTATTAAATTCTAATAGTATTTTATGCCAAAATTATTATTTTTTTCAGTAGTTTACTCGTGGAAATGCATTAAAGTCAAGTAGATTTTTTGTCATAAAGTGCTTGATATCAAAGGTAAGAATAGAGCAGTAATAGAGCTTATATATATATAAATATATATCTATATATATACATATATATATATATATAGTGTATCGAGGCAACAGATAACTTTTTAAACATATATTGTTAAATATAAAAGACAATGAATGTCTGTTATGTTTAATCATGAGCCGTTCTAAAAATTGTATAGCAATGTTTTATTTCAACACATGATAATATCATTTTTGATGGTGGATTTCTTTTTTGTTAACTTCCCTGTAACCTCTCTGAAGATGGCTCATGTGAGCCGAAAGCTTAGAAGCAGTATAATAAAAAAAAATATTCAAATGTTAGACAATTTTTGTCTTTATTTTCACCTGAAATTAAAGTAAAAAAATGATGTTTTGAACGTCTCATGATTAAGCAAAATAGACATTCATTGTCTGTTGTATTTAACAATATATGTTTAGAAAAAAATATATATATATCAAAAGGTTAGTGAGCACAAAAGCAAATCAAAACATTGCAATAATAACAACAAAAATGAGGATATTAGTCTGACTGTAAGTAACGTAAGATATTGTGAAAAAAAAATGTGCATATAAGAATTCATGTTTGAGTAGGTATGTATCAAAGGGTATTCATGATTTTATACATCTATGTAAATATTGCATGTGTGTTTCAGAAAAAAATTAAAAATAATATATATATATATAAACTAATCACTGCATGTTATTTATCTATACTTAATTTTCTATGATTTAAATTTCTTCATTATTGAGTTTGAATTATAAAAACCAAATTAATACTTCTCAGATAAGGAGAAAATTGCATGAAAAATTTAATAAAAAATATTTGTAAGGATCAATCAAAGTCATTGACATAAAATTTCTGTTGTCTTAAATAACAGTTTCTGATCTAAATACACTTAATATGTATATATATATATTAGGACTTTAAATAAGTTCTTGCTGATTTTTCATGAAAAGTAATGTTTTATTTACAAAAATTAGTAAGAAACATATCTCTGAAAGTATTGTCCTTTGCTAGCCACTACATTTTCCAATCTTTCTGGCAGCATTAGAATTCCATGTTGGAAAAATGACCCACCTTTTGATGCTAACCATGAATCAACCAATTTTTTGACATTTTCATAAAAATGAAAGTGCTGCTCAGCCAGGCCATATATACACTCAAAGAAAATAAAATTTTTACCCAAATTGTCTAAGTATTTTGAAAAGTAGTTATGTTTTACCAGAAAGGATAAAAACAATAAATTAAATATATTTAGGAAAAAGAACTCCTAGAGAGGGTTATAAAGGAAAGCAAGAAGAAAGGACTAACCAGCAATTGTAGGTAGATAGGATGCATGGTTATTAATAATAGGTTAAGTCCCAAATACAAATTACAAATAAAAGATCCCAAATTCAAACAAGTACAAAAATTTTAAGTGTTTTATAAATCAATGCAACAGTGAATCCGAAGGACCAATTAGATAATCAAAGGTGCAGTTCAAAAGCTAAGGAGATTATCAAGAAGCAGGAAAAATTTGTTAGAAACAAAGTACTGATCTCTTACATGATATTTGGCCTCCCATATGGCAGTGAATCCTGGACAATCTCTTCAAAATGAAGAAGAGACTTGAAACAACTAAAATGTGGTTTTACAGAATGATTCTGAAGCTACCATGGACCAAATATGACAAAATTTTAGAGAAAATGAAAACAAAATAGAAACTTATACTTAACATCAGTTGAAATTTCTCTGGTACATGATGAAGAAAGACGGATTGTAAAATCAGATACTCATAAGACAAATTAAAGGCGACGGATGTGTGTTGTGCTGCAGTGGATAACGGCTCGGAAAGAGAAATCAGTGAGCCGAGTTCAAATTCCAGTTGAATACCCCACATTCACTTAAGCACTGGTGCCCTTGGGAAAGGTATTAATCCATCTCTTCCCTCCAGTTATGGGTTAAATAGCAGGTTAGGACTTGGGGACCCTGCCCTTAAAAACAAATCCCAATGAATCTTGATAGTCAAAAAGAAAAAAGTATTACTAGACACAAAACTTGTATAAAAACAACAATAAATTGTTGAAAGAAAAACGTATTACCAGCAATAAATAAATAAAAATTTAGTTGTCAATAAATGACCCACTGAGGTTGATATATATATATTTTTTTTAATCATATCACCTTAAGCAAGGCGGTAACGCCACTGGTGTGCAGGGGACTACGTAAGAGTGAATAGATTGGAAAAAAGAAAGCTGGAAACCACATCCTAAACAGGGAACAAGGGATGAGCCTCTACACCTGTTCAATAGACGTGGGTGGAGTGTGAACCGGGTGATAGTTTAGTCTATCTACTCCAATTGAAAAAAATAAACAAAAAAAGAAAAGTGAAAAGATTGGAAAAGAGAAAGCCGGAAACCACATCCTAAACAGGGAACAAGGGATGAGCCTCTACACCTGTTCAATAGACGTGGGTGGAGTGTGAACCGAGCGATAGTTTAGTCTATCTAAAATAGTTTAATGCCATGAAAACAAAACAACCCAACAAATTAAAGGCAAGAGGGGAAACAATACATAACATAACTAGTGAGCTTGTGTAAATAGATAGCTGAAAAAGGTTTCAGAAAAATAACAGAAAGGCAACATTTATTAAGAGCAAAATAAAAGAGAAACTGTGAAGAACCATTGACGTGACATGATACATAAAGAAGATTTCTTGGTTTTGATGCTAACAAAATTGATTGTCAAATAACACTGTTATATTCAGTGAATGGCTACTTTAGTAATTACATGTGTAAGGTTTCTTATGGGAAATTATGATGGTGAAAAAGAGTCAGGCAGTCAGTTAAGTGATACACGCTTTGGGTGATCATATTTCGAAAGAGACATGACTGACTGGGCAGAAGATTATCCTGCAGTAGGTTGCCATTAATTTCTGTGGTAGACTGGTTGCCAGCCAAGGCTATAGAACCCAATCTGTCCTATTATTTAACCCATAACTGGAGGGAAGAGACGGATTCATACCTTTCCCAAGAGTATTTGTGCGTAAGTGAATGCAAGGAATTCAACTAGAATTCGAACTCGGCTCCCCGATTTTTCGTTCCGAGTCGATATCCACTGCACCATAACGCTCATTCGAAAAAGAGTACATGTAGAAAATAACAAACGAATTGATTTGCAATGCAAAATAACATTTATTAAAGTAAAATTAACAAAAGGAAAGTTTAAAACAATAGTTTCTTTTGTTATAAGTAAATTATATACAGAACAAAATGTTCATGAATACTGTTTTTGTAGTGGATAATAATTAAATCAACACTCTTCAACTTTACAAAAATTCACAACGACGTGTGAAATCCTCGTTTTCCCAAATAGAAAAAGGATTGACCATCTGCTTAACGGAAAAGTCAAAATCAGATTTCGCAAGTAGGTGTTAAAATGATTTTTGACCAATGGGAGCGACTTGTAAAACTTGGAAGAACTTAGAGATCCAGTGTGAATTCGAAAGGACTATATAAATGACCTCGGCTGTCAGTCAAGAGTAATAGATGGGAGCCGAGAGACGAAACAACTAACATGTAACGGCAACTTCAAATCAACCCGGAGATAAGATCAGGTCGCACCTTGTTCTCTTTCTCCTTATCTCTTTCAACAATTACTACTAGAACACTTTGTACGAACTCTTGATACCTTAACTTTCTCAGTGAACATTAATTTCTACGAATTGTCGTTTTTCCTTCTTTTAATAAACTTCTATTTTAAAATGTAAAATATATATTTTATACTTCTTACGTTATTCCACACAATTCCACATATTCTAACCTGCCGACAACCAACCTTCTGATGATGAAAGACCTTCTGATGATTATAAATCTGCATAAATCCTGTAAGCTGTCGCGAGTTCGGTTAAGTTTGACACAAGGCCGAACAAAAGAAACATTAACCAGCTCACTTTAGCTTTATTTCTCAGCCCTTTTAGATTCAGCATGGAAAGTAGTTGGCTCACAGTTCGAAAGAAGAAAACCCGGGAAGGTGATTTACTTTAGGGTTCACATGTTTTTTTTTCTTTTTTTTCTTCCAAAACTGCTGCTGATACAAGAATAATTTAGGGTTGTTACTTCTACTGTGTTTAAGGGCTGCTACTGATATTAAAAGGTACCGCATATATCTCTCAACTTGTCCAATTAATTCTGAATTGTATGCACCGTTACAAATTGCACCAGGCACAAACGGGTGTTTGCATTCAGTAGACGTTCAACTACTGCAATAATCTTATCCACTTGGCTAGCTTCATAGTGATATTTAGCTTTGCACTTGTTCCGGGATACCAGTATGTTTGGGTAGAAATAAGTCACCATGATGTTGCAGGTATCGTCTCTTTGGTTGTGGTGCGTATTTTATAGTAAATACTTTTAGGTTCCGGGAACATTTATCCCGCAAACAATATTAGCAAACTCAATGTGAATCCGGGTAAAAATAAGTCAATAAAATATGAACATAAAAAAACAACAATGTATGTTGTTAACAAAAGGAATTTTATGAGTACACAATTGCAATGAATAAAAAACAAAAAAACAAACTAAAACTAGCTATAAAATGTGTTTGCGTGTGTGTGTTTGTGAAGCAAACGCGTGTGATAGACATATGAGTGCAGGAGCGTGTGAAAGCGTTCAAAAGTAAACAGAGGACCAAAGAAGCGAACGAGACTCAGCAGCAGTGTCCCTTGTTTACGTTTGATAATATCTGAAAGTAAGAGTTAAAAATTTCTAACCAAAACAAAATGAGCGAGAATATGCTTAAATTTTTATAGACTTAAAGAGCGCCCTCTAGTCAACTCTACGGGGGAGTCAGAAGTGGTCAAGGCCTCCTAGATTTTCGGCTGACCTCTCGGTTACCCACCTACTTTTATAAACTTCAAGAATTTATGAAACTGATTAGTCTCTGATTTTGATAAGATTTGATCTTCATCATTTTTCCCTTTGCGTTTTCCTTTTCATTTAGCTTTTTAAGGACACATACAGAGACCAGTTTGAAATAAAAACAAACAAACAAAATAAAAAAAATACAGATAGATAGAAACAGACGTGTTGTTAGGGAGAGAAAGTGACTTAATAGTCACACTTTCATATCTGAAGGAAGATGTTTTAATTAGAAATAATATCTCCAACTTGATATGTAGATACATAGTCAGTGATTTATGGCCGAGTGATGAAAGAATTTGCCAGAAATTACACTGCTTCAGTTCTCCACCTTCTCAGAAAAATTTTGGCCCCTAAGTGCCCCCTAATTTCAGAGTTCCACAATAGCTAGTGCCCTAGTAGATGTTTTGGCAAAGCCAAGTGGGATAATCCACACTCACTTTACCAAGCATGAGCCATTGACTGATAAAGTAGAATTTATTCAATGCAAACCCATAGTATGCTAATTTAATGATTCGTATACCAGACAGCACAAAAGCAATAGTCTCACTCAGGCATTTAAGTAGCAAGCATGAGCCATTGACTGATAAAGTAGAATTATTCAATGCAAACCCACAGTATGCTAATTTAATGATTCGTATATCAGACAGCACAAAAGCAATAGTCTCACTCAGGCATTTAAGTAGCAAGCATGAGCCATTGACTGATAAAGTAGAATTATTCAATGAAAACCCACAGTATGCTAATTTAATGATTCGTATATCAGACAGCACAAAAGCAATAGTCTCACTCAGGCATTTAACTTGTGGAGCCCCACTCTAAGATAAAAATAAACGACAATTTTCGCATCGCAGTTGGGGCGACAATTTGCCTATCGTGGGTATCAATTGTGAAGAAACGTGACAAATTAAATATAAAGTGGATCCAAATTCGAATCTGCAACAATCACCGTTGATTGGTTGAAGTTTTCCAATATCTTTTATGCGCCTGCGCAAATATTTTAGATTAAAAATTGCGTCTAAATTGGAATAATTAATTTGAGCCGGTCACATGACCATCGAATGAGACAGAACCCTCAGTGAGTCACAGAAGCGAAGACTCTCCACGTTATTCATTATATAACGCGAAGCGAATCTTCAGTTGGTGACGAGGAAGCAGACAGTCAATCAGCCATAACAGTAAATAAGCAAACCTTTTCCGTTGACATCACATGACCAGACGACATAAATTTCACTTAAGCGCCGCCGACAACAATGGAAGTGAGAACTGCGAGCCTGGAAGAAGCAGGCAAATCGAATTTTTTTCTCCTATTAATTCGAAACAAAAAAGTACTAATCATACCAGTTCTTTTTTCTCACTCTAAGTCTACGAACCTCGACGAGAAAGTTTAAAGACTGATGAACAATTAACAAACTTCTATATATCAACGTGTAAATCTTACGAATAATAATTGACAAAGACCTGCACCAGAATAATTTTCTGTCTTTCAAACAATCAAGAAACTGAAAATCCAACGAACTTTTATCATCAACATAAGCTGTTAAATTTCCTTACGAACTTTCACTTACATTTTCAATTTGACTCATAACTACATACTTACTTAAACACTTGTTAACATAATACAACTTCAAATTATTTCCAACGTACACAACAAATTTGTGACTCTTAAATAAAAAATTATAAACTAGTTTTATATAACATTTCTACTTGTTGTCATCCTTGTGCCGTTTATGAACAAAATTTAAATGTTTGCAGTGTTTTGTACGTAACTTCAGATAAATTTCTTCTGATGTTTTAAAGATTATCTATTATTGAACTCTGCAAGAAGCTTCTAAACGATCGGCAAATAAAATGCTGGATCGTGTCCAATGAGTAGTTAAGTTAAAGTAGTGAGCACGCTCACGTTTATTAAATTGGCCTTGTGCCAAACAACGGAATTCCCCAGAATTTAAGATTAACAGAAGGTTGGAAAGAATAAAAGTGTTTCGTTTGTATAAATAAGTGGAAATTTATTTATAGAACAGAATGACATCAGTTTGTAGGAAGTGAAATTATTAACTGTGGAAATGTTCTAAGAGAAACCGTAGTTTAGAGTTAAATGAACTCAGAGTTCGTTTGTTGTAGTAAGGTCTTCGTTCCTTTCTTTCTTTTTGCGGCCGGCAAGTAAGTGAAGAGGAAGAAAAGACGATAATAAAAAAAATTGTACTTATCGATGTTAATTTTAGAAGTCAGTGAAAGTGTCTTATTGTTGTTATTGTCTTCCCCTTCTTTTTGTTGACGGCGAGTGGATGAAGAAGTAGAAAAGATAAAGGAAAATAGCACGTGAGAAGGAGAGGGAGTGTGATGTGTGTCGCTGGGACAGGTATGTCCGATCAGAGATTTGAAATTTCCTTTTCTACGTCATGGCTGGTTGTACGTTCTCTGCCTTCTTCGTCCTTGTCTGAATTGTTCAACTTTCTTTCTCTATTTATATCAAATAACGTTTTGACACTGGCTTGTTACTTTCTCTCAGTTTTGTAAATTGCTCCCCTATCATTGGTTAGAAAATAATTCACACTGGCTCGCGAAATTTGCCTTGGTCTTTTCCCTTCAGTATGGAGCCAATCCTTTTTCCTATTGGTCAAAATTCGATTTCACACTGGCTCGCGAATTTGCATACAGTGAAGAAAAGAGAGTTATTTTTTTTTATTTCGTATCCATCACAGAGTGACCGATACCATTACTTCTATTTTTTTCAGCTTTTGTTATCTTAATGAAACTTCGGTAAATGTTCGTTTTAACTCCTGACGGCTTTTCCCCTTCAAATTTATCCAAAATAGCATTATCTCTGTGCAAATGTATATGCTGAACTCAAATCAACAATTAGTTATTGAAGAAACTTACCCTTTTTAATGTAAATGTCCATAAAAAACGAACTATATCTCGCACTTTTTCTCTCCCGTAACTCTCACGAAGTCATGTAATTAACTGCAGAATAACATACTGCGTAGGCGACGAATTTCGGCCGATTTACTTCCGCCTGTTTACTTCTGATTAGGAAAGTAACGCGCAGGTTGAGGAATACAAAAAAAAAAGCGCATTACTTTTCTAACGGGAAGTAAACAGGCGGAAGTAAATCGGCCGAAATTTGTTGCCTTAGCAGCACGTCATTCTGCAGTTAATTACATGACTTCGTGAGAGTTACGGGAGAGAAAAAGTGCAAGATATAGTTCGTTTTTTTATGGACATTTAGATAAAAAAAAAGCAAGTTTCTTCAATAACTAATTGTTGATTTGAGTTCAGCATATACATTGGCACAGAGATAATGCTATTTTGGATAAATTTGAAGGGAAAAAGCTGTCGGGAGTTAAAACGAACATTTACCGAAATTTCTCAGGCCTTAAATCTTTATCCATTATGAGTCTGAATTGTGATGAATAAATTGTAGCGAATTGGAGGAGATAGATCTATCTATCGCCCGGTTCACACTCCACCCACGTCTATTGAACAGGTTAAGGGGCTCATCCCTAGTTCCCTGTTTAGGATGTGGTTTCCGGCTTTTCTCTTTTCCAATCTTATCACTTCAGTTTCTTTTTTTTTTTCAATTGGAGTAGATAGATCTATATATCGCCCGGTTCACACTCCACCCACGTCAATTGAACAGGTGTAGAGGCTCATCCCTTGTTCCCTGTTTAAGATGTGGTTTCCGGCTTTCTCTTTTCCAATCTTCTCACTTCGGTTTCTTTTTTTTTTCAATTGGAGTCGATAGATCTATCTATCGCCCGGTTCACACTCCACCCGCGTCTATTGAACAAGTTAAGAGGCTCATCCCTTGTTCCCTGTTTAGGATGTGGTTTCCGGCTTTCTCTTTTCCAATCTTCTCACTTTGGTTTCTTTTTTTTTCAATTGGAGTAGATAGATCTATCTATCGCCCGGTTCACACTCCACCCGCGTCTATTGAACAAGTTAAGAGGCTCATCCCTTGTTCCCTGTTTAGGATGTGGTTTCCGGCTTTCCTTTTTTCTTTTTTAATCTTTTCACTATTACGTAGCCCCCTGCACATCAGTGGCGTTACCGCCTTGCTCGGGGAGATATGATTAAAAAAAATAACAAAGCAGAATTTATTTGGTGAGTTAAGTTTATTCATCCTAATTCATGCAACGAGACAATGTGAGTGCCAAACAGGAAGTTGAATATGGAGCATATTTATTTTATTTGTGAAGAACATGGGGAAATAATGAGAATTAGTACACAATGATTTTCAAGGAAGACACGCGCGATTGCTATGCATTGTAAAATAAAGATCGGTCATCAGTGGACGGGGGAGAATAACAGAATTATCACGTGGTTCAAATCTTGGAGCAAAGGGGAGAAAGAGAGCAAAGCAGGAAATATTTGCCTTATTTTTATATGCTTCAACAACGCCACCTAATGAAGTTTATTGGAACCAAGTGGAATAATTATATTCCTTCTCTTTTATTCTTAGCATCTTGGGGAAAATTAAAAAAAATATTATTTATTATTACTATTTTATTGATTTTATTTCATTTTACTACACTTTTAAAGTTAAAACCAACCATGGGGTTAAAATCGGAAATGAACCGTAAATTACACACTTTTAAGTAGAAGAGATGATGAAATAATTCTAAACACAGTTTCGTGTCTTGTTTGATTCATTAACAGCCGTGAATATGTAATTAATTCCCGAGCCTTTAATGTCTAATATATTAAATAATTTTATTTTATGCAAAAGAGTGTCTGTTTTCTGAGAATTCCAAAGACTTTGATAAACATGCTTACATGTGTGTTGTCTTTATTTTCTGGCAAAGATCAAGATTTTGTTATGCTATCAGATGAACAGGCATTGTCTATTTTTTTAAATTATTTCACCCTAAGCAAGAAGTGAATGCTATTAATACACAGCGGAATTCAAAAAGTGAAAGTTAGAAAAAATATGCGGTATTGAGCAAAAGATAAAAGATGAACAAGATTTAAGAAGATAAAAGATGGCGGTTGACGTTGAATTTAAATTTCTCAAGTTTGTTGGTATCAGGGAAGCAAGTGAACGAAAGGGAGTTTCACAACCAGGAAATACGAGAAAAGAAACTGTTAAAGTAGAAGTGGCGATTACATTTAACTATTTAACTATAAACGGAGAATCTCTAATTTGATCGATCAAGAATTGGCAGCTCAGATACAGTCACTTTTCTCACCGCTGCAATGTGACTTACCTGTGTCTCTTCTACAAATACTTTCACGGCTTCTGCTCCGATAAACTTAGCTCACTGGCACCCCCTATATATGAATTTACTCGCGCCGCAAGATTAGCAATTAGGTCCCACCCTTTTACTGTGAAACCTAGAAAATGTAAACGCAAATTCTACTCCATCAGCTTCTTTTCCCGCACTTCCCGTCTGTAGAATTCTCTTCCATTTACTTGCTTTCCCGACAGCTACAATCTCCAAGAATTTAAAAGTAAAGTCAATAGTCATTCCCTATCTCACTAACCTGCATCCTCTCTTTCATGTTCCTTTCTCCGTCCACTCCATTCTCATCAGTATTCTCATCCTTCTCTTACCCACTTCCTGACATCCACTCTAACCTGCCACTCTTTCTCATAACTTTCCTCCTATGTAACCCCCTACAAAACAGTGGCAGTAAAATGCCTTGCTTGGGCGATATGATTATAAAAAATTAATCAGTAAAGATATGAGACCAGGATGCAATCTAATAGCACGCTTGAATTCATGTCGTCACTGGGAAGAAAAACTCATAAAAATATTTGTAGAAAAGACGGAGGGAAGCCACATCACGTCGATAAGAAAAATGACTGAAGTCGAGATACCAAGTTAGGGTTAATTACAATGCAGATTCTTCTTTAGATCTTCTCAAAAACTTTCTTCTTTCCAATCTTCTTACTCTTAAGTAGCCCCCTGCGCATCAGTGGCGTTACCGCCTTGCTTGGGGTGATATGATTAAAATAAATAAAAAGGAACAGTATGAGAACTAGACCAAATGAACAGAAAAATTACATATTTATTAATGTGCACGATACCGTCTGACGAGAAAAAAAAAAGCTTTGTGGCACAACACAGTCACCTAACATTACTTGCACTAAATGCAGCTATGCAGTCTTCTCATGTCAGGTCGGTTGAAAAAATGAGGCCAAAGAAGTATCGTGTGTTGCTCTCCAGGAGACAAGCATCAGCTTTGCTGATGGCGGGAAGGAGAGTTTCTCTATGATGGCTAAAAAGAAGCAGTTTTGTTTTGGAGACATTCGAATTTACAAGCCATTTCTTGCCCCAATTAACCACAGATTGAATGTCCTTTTCAAGAGCAGCATCCAGGTTTAATTTGTCATTTTGTATTGAGACAGGAGTAAACTGTAGTATTATCTGCATTAATATCTACTTAAGAATTAATGATATCAGAAAAATCATTGATGAAGATCAGATACAGCGTAGATTTGCATGTTCTATTTGTTTGCCTGAGGGTCTGTACTGAGTCTTGCTGGTTGAAGCTTGTAAATTCTGTTTTAAAGTCATTGACTGGGTTCAATATCGTTAGTAGCATTTTCTAGATATTGTTGGAGAACTAAGGTATTGCTAATGGTGTCTTGTAGTGAGAGCTAGTTCATATTGATAATCAATATCGGTCAAAAGGAAAAAGACTTGGTTGTTTTGGTGATAAGTAAAACCTAGGCGATGTTTGTTGAGGTAATTTCTCAACACGTCGTCAAGGTTGATCAAGAGAAACGATGTAATAGTGTCACCCTGAAAGACATCTGCTTTCGAAGCAGATAGTGCATATTTGGTGATTTATCCAAAGATTTGGTATTTTTGTGTAGCATCATTCTGGCAAGAGGGAGGGGCACCATATGCTAGAAGTTTCTTTTGATATTCTGTTTCAGGGCGGTATCATATGCCAGAAGGATCTTCTCCATTCGAGTGTAGGTTCTATCAAACTTAGACTTATAGTTGCTCGAAATAGTTTCCGCTTACGATTGACTAGTAGATTTGATTTCTAGATTGCATTCATTTTATATAAAGCGTAGTTTTGCAAATTTTCAAGCTTGATGGAACCTGTATTCGGATGCTGAGAGCTATACTTAATATCTCTTGGAGCCAACATCTAACTAAATCATAGATCTATGGAGCCATCCCTGATATTTCTACAATGTTACTCAGAATACGCTTTTCAGGACATTGCTGATGAGTAAAACAAGAAAGGGTGATCTATTGCTTTGGAAACTTAGCCATGGCGCAAGTCGGTCTGGTCACCAAGCAATCACCTACATTTACCAGTCATATTATGACACAGAATGCCATCATAATGACCTTCCGACCTTGACACAAAAGCGTAATGATTGATTTGATAGATTCATGAATATTCGAGATATTTCGACCGAATAATAAGAAAACTGATGTTTATTTTAAACTGAAGTGAAATTTTTCAAGATCGAAGACGGAATGCGTTTAAAAATAGGCGCTACTTAGGATTTTTTTATTTGCAGTCTCATGTTCTTTTGTAACTAGGTGGATAGACAACAACTTACAGTATATAATTCTAGCCCAGATTATTATGTCTCAGCCGTATATATACGCACACATGCGCACACACAAACACACAGACAACCCATATGAAAACGGTTATTTTTGACAGTATACAAATCCACGTTTGGCGAGACAATTCACTTTCGCAAAGAAATTTTACTTCCACAAACTATGATTAAATAGTAGGACAGGCTTGGTTCGCTAGCGCTCGAAGGAAGCCATCTTAGAAGAACTACAATGCAGAATTCAAAACTGTGAAAACTGCATATGAAAAACAAAAAAACAAAACAAAAAACAAAACAAAAACACTCCAATCTCTTTCTCAAAGAGTCATGGCAATTCACATCTAAACTTATTTATAAATGGAACTTTGTCTGTGTGTGTATGTGTGTATGTGTGTGTGTCCGTTACCTATAGATTTCGAAACGGCTGAACTGATTTTCTTGAAAATTTACACAGTTGTACTATAAGCGTCTGCGAATGTTCTTAGCTAGGTTTTGTGTCAAGGTACTCCCGATAAATATCGAAAATCGATTGTCGAAAAAATCGGGTTAAAGAAGGAGTGGTCCGATTTTAATCAAATTTGATACACTCATATGAATATCATTTCTTATGTCTTTGTCTAGACAAAAGAAACGATATTCAGGAGTTTCAAGGTTGCAGTTCTTACAATAGTGCAGAAAATCGATAATATATATATATATATATATATATATATATATATATATATATATATAAGGCAAGTTGTTTGTGTGTGTGTCTGTGTATTTGCCTGTATGTCTGTATTTTTTCAGCCCTTTTATTTTAGTTTTTGCTTCGAGTTTGGCTCTAAGTAGGTATAATTGTAGTTCTTAGTCTCAGCCATGATAACATTTACTCAAACGAAATTTAACCTTCAAAATTCAGTTTACGACAAAAAACTTATTTGATATCGATACCAGGAAATTAAAATTTGACTTACATCCATTCATTTTTCTTTCAGTCTACGGTTTCGCTTTAACTGGAAACAACTATTGCTTTTTAGTCTTTCGTGCCAACGTCCAAAGAGTCTGAGCTCCGGGCCCATGGATTAGTTTTGATGCTTTCATTACACCCGAGCAACGTCGGGCTATACTGCTAGTAATAAATAAAAGGAATCTGTGGAGAACAATGGTCCATCCTATCTTGAATGGATATGACATTAAAAATATTTTGTAGTTATAAGGAATTCAAAACCAGGGATAAGGCAATGGGAAAGCACTCGAGTATCATTCTCAAAGAAATATGGCAATTCTCAGATAATAAGAAAACGGAATACGAGGAGAGTCATGATTGCCTATGTCTTGAATGGACATAGCACTAAAACATTTTGTAATTTATATGAATTCCCAACCAAGGGAAAAGCAATACGAAACCATTCCACTATATATTTTATTACTATATTTATATATATAAACATATACACCCACGTAAAAAAAATATGAATAATATATATATATATATATATATATATATATATATATATATATATATATAATGTATTAGCTTTGGAAGAGTTTTAGTAATGTTTAAACCAAAACATAACAAAGGAAAGGTGTATGGTATACAAAAATATGGATGTATGACGGGCTATAAGTTTTAGTCAGGATCTAAGTATTTAAGTATTTGTCTCTATGTCTGCATATTGTCATTAATCACTTCTGTTGAATAATTTATGGTCATTAAGGTGTTTTAGTATTATAAGCTTTTCATGAAGGCACAAGTTACATCTATTTTCTATTCCATTATAAGATTTAGTAATCGCAATGATTTCCCAAGTAATATATATATATATATATATATATATATATATATATATATATATAACTGCTCTTCCTCGGGTGATTTGTGGAACTGAAAATAAATGGTGAAAACGATTTATTTTTGGGAATGTGATATGTAAGTGGTGTGGGGGATGGGAATTTAGTATGTCTAAGCCTGTTTGTCGGCATAACCATAGAGATACAGCTTTGGGACATGAGAGGGCGGGGGCGAGGTAGTTTAGTTTTGGACAGATCACTTTTTAGTTTTGTCTAGTTAATTCTTATAGTGGGATGTTAGTTTTTTTTTAAATGGGTAGACAATTTTATTTTACGACTATCTATGAGTGGGTGAAATAGAGTGACTTTTTAGTGTTGTTTGGGTTTATTTTATTTTATTAATATATTTGTTTTTTTTATTTTGTGGATTAAACATGGATATTAATTAACTTTTGGAGAGGATTATTTTATCTGAGTAAAGTATCTAGTGGGGCTACATAATACTTCAAATAGGTAACTAATTTTAATTGTAAGTTGTTTTTTATATCAGAGCACGAGTTATGACTAATACCTTTTGATTCATTAAATTTTAACGAAAAATAATTTTGATGTTTACATAACACTGCTAATTCATCCCTACGGTTCAATAGTTCACCATTGTTGGGGTACCTTAAAATGTGCAGCTTTTCACTCAGGCATAAAAGGCAGATGTCGTTAAACAAGTTACAGATCCTTACACGTCACATATATATATATATATATATATATATATATATATATATATATATTTACGCTCTCACACTCTGATTGAGCACTCTGGAAGAATGGTAGACTTTGAAAAACAGTAGCTACTCTGGCATGTACGCGTCGCTCATTCAGTAATGGATTAGAGCACTCTGGCTATTGGGCGGGTATAATGACAATATACACGCTAAAAAGTCTGTCTTCTTCTACCGAACGCCCATAGCCCAAAGGTAGAATCGCCGACTGACGCCAATTCGGTCGGGTTTCAATCTTGGCTTAAAAGCAATCGGAGTCTAACCGTACTGATGAGCTGTGATACAGCGAAACAGATCTGTCTGTAGATGACTATATATATATATATATATATATATATATATATATATTGGGTGTGATGAGTAAATTGTTGCCAATTTATCTTTTTTATTTTCAGCATATGCGTTGCTTGTTATTTATTTTGTCGACTGCACAGTGTAGTAGGCCCAATTGGAGACCGTTTGTAAGAAAAAGATTACTATAACGCAGTTCACTCAGCCAAAAATTTAGAAACGGCATGTTGTACTGCTTGTCATTCGCACCGGAAGCTCCCATACGAACATTTCAGTATGTTTGTGTGTTAATCTGAGGACAATTCAGAGAATTCGGAAAGCGTTGGATGATTATAAATGCGATTGCGAAAGAACATCACATCGAAAATTCTCTGAAAACCGTAGTTAAAATCAATGACAATTTTATTGAATAAATTTGCTTTTTTACTATTTCAAGATATTATTGTGCAATTTTGGTATATATATATCTGTTCAAAAATGATATGCCAGTATTAGTTTTAATTTAGACAGCAATTCATCCATTACACTGTTTACAGATACAAAGATTTGATATCTGTTGTGGAGTTGTTACGGCTAAACTTCATCGCAAAGTTGTAGTGACCGGTTGTGCCGGAAGTAAGACATGGGAAACAGAAGGTAGGTTCAAAACAGTGTATTAGTATAACAAGAACATATATACAAGTAAGTGTTAATAATCAGTAAATAGAAATCAGTAAGTCCGAATGATAGAGTTACGCTGCTTATTGTCTGATTAGTAGCTGGCTTTAACTTTTACTAGCTTGTCGTTAACTGCCGTACTTAACTGCCTTCCAAACTGCTCTCTGCAGGTAATTATATAGTAAGATGAAGAGTTCATTTCTCGTAGGAGGGTACTATAACAACTTATATATTGATTCAGATATAAAACGACTTAAATTTAGCAATAGACTTAAGTTTAAACCCAGCTAATACATATTAAAAAAAAACTTTAGTATAAACATGGTTAATGTTTACATGTAGACTTAAGTACAAATACGACCTTTATATAGATTCCAGTCCTGGGTATGACGATAAACTTCAGCTGGCAACAAGGACTCAGATTAGGAAAGATAGAAGGTTTTGAGGAGCGTGGAAGAACCTTTTAATTGCTTTGGTTCCGAGGTGCACTCTGGCTCGAGATGGTAGCACCTAATAGTGTCCAATCTTTGGGCGAATAATGAATCCCCAAACAAAAACAAAACCCTCTGAAAGTATAAAAATACATTTATATATTAAAAATACCAGCAATGTATTTTTTAATAAAAAATGGTCAACAATTCATATTTACGTGATTCGAAAATAGATAAACACTGGTCGTTTATGCATTCATTTGTATCGCGGATAGGTTAATATTGAAAGTGACGGCTGTCTCACAGGGAGAGCGTTAAGAACCCTAGTAAAAAAAGGAGCCATTTCCAGGGAGATGACTGCAGTCTCAAGTGCAAACCTGATGATTACTTATGTTGTGGATCTTCGTCGCCATTTTGTTGTGGCAAATCATAACGCAAAACTTCGTCGCCAATTTATTGTTGTAGAGTTGTTGTGGCAAAACTTCACCGCAAAGTTGTAGTGACCGGTTGTGCCGGAAGTAAGACACGGAACACAGAAGGTAGGTTCAAAACAGTGTATTAGTATAACAAGAACATAAATACAAAGTTAGTGTTAATAATCAGTAAATAGAAATAACTCCGAACGGTACAGTTACGCTGCTTATTTCCTGTCTAGTCGTTGACTTTAACTGCGCATTTAACTCCCAGCTACGGAAGTGATACAGGTAATTATATATAACAAGACGAAGAGTCCATTCCTCTTAGGAGGGTACCATAACATTAACAATATCAAAGAAAATTTCACGAATATTCTCTTTATGATGCTAACGATTCTCCTGATGAGATGCTGGCTGAAAAGGTTCTTCTTTTTTTCTTCTTTTGTATGTCATGTTCTTTCAGGACGTAAGCGATCGTGGCCTTCCACACCTCCCTATCCGTTGTAGCTTTTAACACTCTTTCTCTTGTTATCATTCTCAAACCCTGTTCTGCTATATATTTGTTCATACACATCAAATATGACATACCTTGCATTTTTTCTGTCTCTCTTTCTCGTATCTGTTCTGTGAGTATCAAATTCTCCAATCCCTTCTTCCTCATTACATATTCTAGAAACTTCAGCTGTCTTTTCTTGATGTTAAGTATCAGTTGTATTTTCGTTTCTAATCTCTTCAAAACCTCGTTGTTTCTCCCATTTTCCGTCCAGGGTATCCTCAGCATCCTTCTGTGGATTCAAGCGGTTCACACTCCACCCACGTCTATTGAACAGGTGAAGAGGCTCATCCCTTTTTCCCTGTTTAGGATGTGGTTTCCGGCTTTCTCTTTTCCAATCTTTTCACTCTTACATAGCCCCCTGCACATCAGTGGCTTGCTCGGGGTGATAAGATTAAAAAAAGTCTTAACTTCACCTTTGATTGAATTGTCTAGCATTTTCTTCTATATTGCAGGACAGACGTTGCGTAACAATCCATTACTCTTTTCTTTGTTTCTAACGAAATTTTCTTGTCTATCAATACTTTACACAGCTTTTGGATTGCATCCTTGGCCATGTCAATAAGACTTCGGATCTCAGTGTCACACTTACTGTCCTCTGTTAGAACATTTCCTAGGCACTTAAATTTCTGTATCTGCTTGATTTTTTGTATCCTCAACTTGTAGTTAGCATTTTATGCACCTCTTTCTACTGATGACCATACATTCATTTTTTTTGTAGTTTATTTGTAGTCCTTTCTTTTCGCTTTCATTAGCTACCTTTTGGGGGCATTGTAGTTTCCTTTCCGTTTCTGTTAACAGCACTGCATCAGCTGCGTATCTTATATTGTTCAGATTGTGACCGCCAATGCGAATCCTTGCAGGACTTCTAGTTCTTTCATAACTACCTCGCTGTATAGGCTGAATAGATCTGGTGAGACGACACATCCTTGTCTTACACCCCTGTCTATTTTTGTATATCTGCTGAACTCACTTCCTCTCTTTCTGCAGCCAGTTTGCTGCCATTACATGTTCTTGATTATTCTTATATCTTTCCCGAATATGTCAAGGTTGCCGAGCATCCCTATCAAATTTTTGTGTTGCATTTTGTCGAATGCCTTCGCGTAGTCTAGGAAACACAGGCACATGTCCTGCATTTGTATATATATAAATACAGACACTTTCTCACCGGCGCAATTTGGCTTCCCTGTGTCTCTTCTACAAATACTTTCACGGCTTCTGCTCCGATGAACTTAGCTTACTGGTGCCCCCTATACATGAATTTATTGGACCTACAAGATTAGCAACTAGGTTCCACCCTTTTACTGTGAAACCAATCAAATTTAATCACAAATTCTACTCCACCACTTCTTTTCTTGCACTTCTCGCATGTGGAATCCTCGTTCTCATGGTCCTTTCTCCGTCCACTCCACTCTCATCAGTATTCTCAGCCTTCTCTTACCCACTTCCTGACATCCCCTACAACCTATCACTCTTTCTCATAACGTTCCTCCTATGCAACCTCCTGCAAAACAGTGGCAGTAAAATGCCTTGCTTGAGGCGATATGATTATATATATATATAATTCATGTAAAATCTTTTGTAAAATAAAGACGGAAGCTGATGATGGTTCGCCTGAAATAGGCCTTTACTTCCGATTCACCATGAAATAACATGTCTGCCTATTTTTTCTTATATTTGCTCTATATGTATTTATGTACATATATATTTAGAGCTCTCTTAGAGAGTTATCCTACCACTGTATGTACAGGATACTCCACACAGCATGCTGACATATATATATATATATATATATATGTGTGTGTGTGTGTGTGTGTGTGTGTGTGTGTGTGTGTGTGTGTGTGTGTGGTGTAATTATATGTTCAGCTGCCGAGGTGGTTATATTTACGTGGTATGACGTAGGAAGTCATAGAGTGCATAACATATGTTCTTATTCTTTTGTTTATTTGATTTTCCAGTGCTATTTTGTATGCCAATCAAGACGATCAATGTTTAATAGGGATAATTTCTCAGCAGAAATCCTCTCTTTAATAGAAATCAGATCAGTTATTTGGAATGTAATATCCTATATGAACTCAATCAGAAAGCGACATTAACTGATACATGGCATTATCTGAAGAACCGTTATTATCGATGCGAAATCTCACTTTTGTACAGTATCAATATTTCATATCTCGGTTGTATTGAAGCCTTTAAAATACCATGGCAAGAAATTGACAGATCCATTTTCCCGTGTTTTATCAGGCATTCATTCGTGTCTATTTTGCCTGGCGATGTTTATGAGTTTTTGTCTTTCACTGCTTTTTTCTTTCTCCTTCCAGATGTCAAGTAAAGCATAAAAATTGCTTGACGACTGAGAAGAGCACTGAATTGCCGCGATTTCTATTCATTCTGTGACACCTTTTTGCCTGTTTGTCACCAAACTGCTGTGATGCATACGCATCCAGATTGCTCTTTCATGCAAACACGTCACCCAAATTAGAAAAATGGAAAATGGAGGGGGCATTGTTAAAAGAGCGAAGCGAGAATCACTTATTATATAAATGACAATCTAAACTTATTTATAAATGGAACTTTGTCTGTGTGTGTGTGTGTGTGTGTGTTTATCTGAACCGATTTTCTTGAAAATTTACACAGTTGTACTATAAGCGTCTGCGAGTCTTCTTAGCTAGGTTTTGTGTTGAGGTACCCCCGATAAATATCGAAAATCGACAATCGAAAAAATCGGGTTATAGAAGGAGTGGGCCGATTTTAGTCAAATTTGATACAATCATAGATAAAGGTTGAAGTTCTGACAATAGTGCAGAAAATCGATAATATATATGTATAAAAGAGAAGACGTTTGTGTGTGTGTGTCTCTTTATCTGCCTGTATGTCTGTATTTTTTTCAACCCTTTTATTTTAGTTTTTGCTTCGGGTTTGGCTCTAAGTAGATATAATTGTAGTTCTTAGTCTCAGCCATGATACCATTTACTCAGAGGACTTATTTAGCCTTCAAAATTTAGTTTACGACGAAAAAAACTTATTTGATATTGATACCAGGAAATCAAAATTTGACTTACATCCATTCATTTTTCTTTCAGTCTACGGTTTCGCTTTAACTAGAAACAACTATTGATTTTTAGTCTTTCATGCCAATGTCCAAAGAGTCTGAGCTCTAGGACCATGGATTAGTTTTAAAACGTTCATTACACGCGAGCAACGCCGGGCTATACTGCTAGTCTTAAATAATACGGTTTCTCAACATCTTCCATTGACTTGATATTACACGATTGGTATGTCATAATGATATCTGAAAACGCATGGGGATAGACAAAGATGCACCCCAAAAGCTAAGCTGTACATTAAGAGATAGAAAAACTTTGTTAAAAACAAAGAAAAGTGTTGTGAACTATCTTACTGTATAGCAGTGAATGCTGAACAATTTCCTCAGATATGAAGAAGAGACATAAAGCTGAAATATGGTCCCACAGAAAGATGCTGAGAATACGGTAAATTGAACATGCAACGACAAGATTTTATAGAAAATTGAAACAAAAATAAACTCATGCTCAAAATCATGAAAAGAGAGGTGAAATTTCTAAAACTCGTAATGAGGATGAATGGCTTAGCAAATCTGTTACGCATAAGGTGGATTAAGAGCAAGAGGGACAGAGGAAAGCAGCAAATAACATACTTGATGGGCTTGAGTAAATCGATGGAATAGCAGGGTTTGAAAGAAATAAAAAAAGAACAAAACTAATTACGAACTAACAGAAACAGGAAATTGTGGAGAACCTTGATCATCTACGTCCTGACGAGACACGACATATAAAAAGCGCCACTTAATGTTAATGATGTGCGTTGTGGTGTGATTGTGCGTTGTGGTGTAATAGATACTGGTTAGGAATGAGAAACTGGAGAGCCGAGTTCGAATTCCAATCGAATACGTTTCATTCACTTACGCACAAATACCTTTAGGAAAGGTGTAAATTCATCTTTTCTCCCGCTAACTATAGATTGAATAGCATGACGGTTTGGTTTCTATAGCCTTGATTGACAACCACCTACCGCAGAAAGTAATGGTAACCTACTGCGAGAAAACCTCCATCCTATATATATATATATATATATATATTAATGCAGGTTTCATTGAATAGTATAGACAAGTTTTGTCTATTAATTTTGTGTAGGATCCGTTCATACCGTCTGATATACTTGATGGTGATGTCGTTGAAAGACAACAAAAAATCACAGTATTTGTTGAATTTTTTATCGGGTCTAAGCTTTCGGCTCACATAAGCCATTATCAAAGAGTAAATATTAACACACAGTAAACATAGAACATTTAAGCTATTAACAATAAAGATAATTGAATTGAAAATATAAGTCCATCCCTACCGTGGCGGATGGCCGAAGACAGTGACAAAATAGTGGTGTTATGGTCCCTGGTCTGATTACAGACATTTGAGTACGTTGTTGGAAATATTGAATATTGAAATATCGAAATTGATTGTATTCAAACCAGGTTTAAATTGCTTAATGTAGAGTGCTTCGAGGATTTTTAGTTTCTGCTTATTATTTTCTTGTTTGAGTATGTACGTGTTATCAACAAGCGTTTTTCTCAGAAGTGTGCGTTGATAACCGTGTTGTTCTAAATGACGGAATATATTTGAATTTTTATTTAAGTGCAACGTCAGACGCCGTGAGAGCGAATTTGTGGTGTGGCCGATGTAGATATTATTGAGGTTGTTAGAGATACATTCTCTAAATGGACATATGAATTTATATACTACATTGGTTTTTTGCAAATCACTAACGGTGGGGGAAGAGTCGTTGCGGACAAATGAATTAGATGTAGTGGATTTAGTGTAATATATAATGAACTTAATTCTTTTGTTAGAGTCTGTCGGAGAAATATTAGTATTTATGAGTTTTTTTAGGATGTTTTCATCTAGTTGGTAGTTGGAGTGCATCTGGCTACGGTATAAGAGAGTGATATGTTTATCTACATCGGCCACACCACAAATTCGCTCTCACGGCGTCTGACGTTGCACTGAAATAAAAATTTAAATATATTCCGTCATTTAGAACAACACGGTTATCAACGCACACTTCTGAGAAAAACGCTTCTTGATAACACGTACATACTCAAACAAGAAAATAATAAGCAGAAACTAAAAATCCTCGAAGCACTCTACATTAAACAATTTAAACCTGGTTTGAATACAATCAATTTCGATATTTCCAACAACGTACTCAAATGTCTGTAATCAGACCAGGGACCATAACACCACTATTTTGTCACTGTCTTCGGCCATCCGCCACGGTAGGGATGGACTTATATTTTCAATTCAATTATCTTTATTGTTAATAGCTTAAATGTTCTATGTTTACTGTGTGTTAATATTTACTCTTTGATAATGGCTTATGTGAGCCGAAAGCTTAGACCCGATAAAAAATTCAACAAATACTGTGATTTTTTATTGTCTTTCAACGACATCACCATCAAGTATATCAGACGGTATGAACGGATCCTACACAAAATTAATAGACAAAACTTGTCTATACTATTCAATGAAACCTGCATTAATGAAAAAATGCTGCCAAAATACATACAATTTAAATATATATATATATATATATCGTTAAATAAAGATGACAAGAGAAAACCTTTTTTTCTTTGCTTATGCGTTTCGTCCTGTGATAGACTTTATTAAGGGAAAGAGATGAAATGAATTTTATTTTAAATAAATTTATAAGCAAAAATTGTTGCTTAATGGAAATATGCTCTATAAATTATTCATAAGATTAAATGAAATTATGAAACATTGTAAAAAACGTCATAGTTCATATTTGAAGAGATTGTTTCATGCGCAATATAAAATGTTATTATTAGATTGTTACAAAAATAATGGCTGCACGAAGTGTTATATTTTGAAAAGCTATTTAATACACACACACGCACACACAGACACACACACACAGACACACACACACATATATGTATATATATATACTCTGGAAGAATGGCAGACTTTGAAAAAGTAGCTACTCTGGCATCTACGCATCGTTCATTCAGCAATGAATTAGAAAACGCTCAGCTATTGGGCGTGTATAATGATGATATACACGCTAAAAAGTCTACCTCCTTCTACAGAGCGCCCGTAGCTCAGAGGTAGAATCGCCGACTGACGCCAATTTCGGTCTGGTTTCAATCCTGGGTAAAAAGCAATCGTACTGATGAGCTGTGATACAGCAAAACATATTTGTCTGCGGATGACTATATATATATATATTTCCCGATCGATGAGGTGCATAGCTGCTCAATACCCGAAATCGAACAATAGATAATTATTTTTATATACATGTGCATGGAATATTTTGCACGTTACCGTAAGTTAATATATGCGTGTATGTCTGCGCGCGTATACTGTTTTCTTGTTTTTTCATGCTTCTCTCGTTCTCTGAAGAAGCTTTACTAAAAGTGAAACATGTTAGATTAAGATATGGTTCCTATATTGTTCATTTACTTCATGCTATCATCTTGTCTACTTGTGGTGTCACGTTTATAGATAATATAAATAAAAGGCGAATTTTGGTATACATAATAATTAATAAGCGTTCTTTAATCTTTTTTAACTTATTTTCAGGCATAAATATTCTTGAAGCATAGAAGTCCTTAATTATGAATATGACAAAACATGATCTTTGTTTACGTCTTTCGTATGTTCAAACTTGGTCATAGTGCCTCCCAAATTTCTGCTAATATCTACAGAACATGAGGAGATGGGTCCACAGGGGATTAAACAATACGAAGGTCATTTAAGAAATTCCAGTGTTTTCTTTCTTGACTTGTGATGAAAAGTGGATCCTTTATGATAACTGTAAACGATCAGGTCAATGACTTGATCATGATGAATCCCCAAACATTTCCCAAAGGCAAAGTTTTTTTTTTTTTTTAATCATTTCATCCCAAGCAAGGCATTCCACTGCCACTATTGCGCTTGGGGCTACATAGGGGGAGGTAAATAGGAAGAGTGGTTAGATATAGGAAATGTCAGAAGGGGGGTGATAGATAGTTGAGTGGGTGGGAAGAGTGTTTGAAAGAATGGAAGTTAGTTTGTTAGGAGGTGTCTATTGACCTTACATTTAAACTCTTGGAGATTGTAGCCGTCGGGGAAGCAGTCATGTGGAAGAGAATTCCACAGTCGGGAAGTGCGAGAAAAGAAACTGTTGGAGTAGAAGTTGCGGTTGCATTTTATCGGTTTCACTGTAAATCAACAAAATATTATGGTGACTGTTTGGTTTTCTGCATTTGGCGTTATTCACTCACTACAGCTTTCAGGAAGCCAATCAGAGCATTAATACAGAACTTTTCACACCTGCCAAAATGAAACTTGCATTGGTGAATCGACGTGGTCCAAATCTGCTCCAAGATAATGTGCGGCTACATGTAGCAAGAATGACGTTGCAAAAACTCACAGACTTTGGATACACTCCATATTCTCCGGATTTTTCACCCACTAATTAACATTTTTTAAGCACTTAAGCACATTTTAAATGGTAAACTTCTAGGTCTGAACGAGACCTGTAATCAGCTTTCAAAGATTTCATTGCATCACAACCAATAACTTTTTATATAACGAGGAATAAATAATCTCGTAGATCGATAGCAGAGGTGCATAGATGCTCAAGGCTTGTAGTTTAACTAATTTCGATATTTCTACATGTTAATTTTTTAAGAGTAAAATTATATTTCTGGAATCAACCATTAGTTTTGTAACAACCTAATACACAAACCAAAACATTTAACCTAAAATTTAAGTTTTCATCCAAAATAGCCTCATCAGATCGAGACATTTTTTAATCATATCACCCCGAGCAAGGCGGTAACGCCACTAATGTGCAGGAGGCTACATAGAAAAAGATTAGGAGATTGAAGTGAAGGACGAACCAGTTAGAAAGGAGCAAGAGAAGGATGGGAATACAGGCGTGATGACAGTTGCAAAGGTGGAGAGAAAGAAACGGACGTACAGGGCGATGTGGAAAGAATTAGGGTCAAGTAGTTAAGAGATGAGTATTGAGCTTGCTAATGGGAAGTAGGTGAGATTATCTATGATGGTTAATTGATAGCAGCTTCGTTTTGGAAGCATTAAAATTAAGCACATTTTTAAATCGTAAAACTCTTAGGTCCAAACCAGAGGTAAAATCAGCTTTCAAAGTTTTCGTTGCATCACAGCCAATAATTTTTATCAACGAGGAAAAAATAATCTCGTCGATCGATAGCAGAGGTGCATAGATGCTCAAGGTTCGTAATCGGGCATTATATTTGTAACGACCTAATAAATGCTAAAATTATGGAAAGTAACCGTTTTTTTTTCCTCGGTATATTAGTTGCATATGGTGGCTTGGGAAAGTATTGTTAATTTTTGGTAAGATAAGATTGGGAAAAAAAACCAGGGTGTAGATTAATATTTTGGTAGTATTTGATGGCGTTGCTATCGAGAATGTTCCTTCTGAGTAAATCATTGTCTCTTTTAATGAGTATGGAATTTTTAGGTCGAAATTGTGACCAAATTTATTTCTATGTATGACAAGTGCGTTTGTTAAATTATTATTTATAAGATCTCTTCTGTGTTCATAGATACATTTAAATTTTTGCATGTTTCTCCGATGTACTATAATATAACTATACTGTTCCTTTCCTCGGATTATATAGATAATTATTTTTATATGTATCTGCATGAAACATTTTGGATGGTACTGTGTATAATAGTGTATAGGTGTAGAGAAACGCCTGCCTGTTTAGGTGTATGTTGGACAATAACGTTAGTTAATATATGTGTCTATGTCTACGCGCATACTGTCTCTTTTTTTCATTTTTCTCTCAGTTTCTGAAGAAGTTTTAATAAAAGCGAAAAATATCAGATTAAGGTATGATTCCTATATTATTCATTTACTTTATGCTATCATCCTGTCTACTTGTGGTGTCATGTTTATAGATAATTAATTTTTAAATGAGTATGCGTTGAATATTTTGTGCATAATAGTGTATGTGTATGTATGTATAGAAACGCTTGTCTGTTTAGATGTGTGTTGGATGGTGACGTTAGTTGATATATGTGCATATGTATGCTTGAGTGGCAATATACGTGTTAAACGCATTAGAACAATAGGAATTTATCAATTTATATATAAGGAATATTTTGGACGGTAAAGTGTGTGATGATACCTGTGTAAGTTTATGTAGAAACGCTTGGCTGTCCAAACGTATATTGAATGGTAGCATTGGTTAATATATGTGTATATGCATATGTGTGTGAGGGACGTAGCTGATGCTAAAAAAACACCGGGCACAGAGAAAATTGCCCGGATTTATTAGTTGACAATATGATGACGTCATCAGTGTCATCCGTTTCCAGAAACTATGATTTTTTACGGATTTTTTCGGCTATTCCAATGGAAATTAGGCACAGAACGTGAACGGAAGCAGGAAATCGGATTCGTATAACCAGTCTTTTCTCCCAAAATTAATAAATAAACAGATTTTTACTGCGTTCATTCGGATGTTTTCTTTCTTTCTTTCTTTCTTTCTTTCTTCGTGAATTGTGTAGTTTCATTTCTAACGAAGACATTTTTCCTTGCCCGGATTTTCACGATGGTTGCACGGATAGGCCCGGACCCGTGCCCGGTGTGCCCGGTGTGCCCGGTGTGCTCGGTAGTCAGATACGGCCATGTGTGTGACAGAAAAGTTGGTAGACTTTTCCTATTAAGTCGTTTAAAATGTAGCGAGATGTTGCGAGGATTTTGTATTTGGATATTTTATTCTAAAATGCCAACTACAGGTCGGAGAAACTAAAATAAAACAAGCAAAGAAATTTAATTACCTGGGAAGTGTTCTGAGAGAGGAGGGAAGGTGCGACATTGAGATCCAAAGACGCATTAGCATGGCCAAGGATGCATTTCAAAAGCTAACAAGAAACATGAAAACCTCTTTGGAAACAAAGAAAAGAGTGCTCGATTGCTATGTGATTCTTAACCTTCTATATGAAAATGAATGCTGGACGATCTCTTCAAGAATGAAGGAGAGGCTTGCGGCAGCAGAAATATGCTGCTACAGAAGGATGCTAAAGATACCATGGACTGAGCACCTAATCAACGTTAAGGCGTTGGAGAGGATGCAAACGAAAAGAAAACTCATACTTAACATTAGGAAGAGAGAGATGAGGTTCCTGGGACACGTAATGAAGAAGAAGGGTCAGGAGAATTTAATACTTACAGGACTAATAGAAGGAAAGATAGACAAGGGAAAGCAGCGCGAGTCATACGTGATAGGTCTGAGCAAAAGGATGGCGGAGCGGGGCTTGGGAGATACACCAAGAGGAAAATATTGAGAACGACAAGAGTGTCATGAGAGAAACACGCCTATTCCTCAGATAATGGACTCTCCCTCCTATATTAATAAAAGCTAACAAGAAGTTAACGGAAGAAGTACTTGGGAAGTTCATTTAGAGTTCTATTGGAGTTCAGTAGAACTACTGGGCAGCTGATATTAGTCGGCAGTTAGCCGAATACTAAGGAGTCAGCTTTTAGTGAAAGATTACCAAGTTCCTAAAATTTTGGGTACGTTAAGTCGATTAGCAACTGACATAGCACGATTATAACCTTCAGTGCGAAAACTACTGAACAACAAAGAGAAAGAGCCAAGTGGAAGTCCAACACGGCACATGAAGAAGAAGATATGTGCGAGTGTGTATATGGAAATGCTGTTGTTACTTCTATTCTGGTTCATTAAAACGCAGTTTGAATGTAATAAATTTGTTAAGACTGAAATCTTTCATTGAAGATGGAATTAGTATTATTTCATTTATTTTTACGAATTATTTACAATATTATTTTTATTTAAATGTCATTTTTTTGTTATTATTTAGAACTAGCGGTATAGCCCGGCGTTGATCGGGTGTAATGAAAGCTTTAAAACTAATCCATGGTCCTGCAGCTCAGACACTTTGGACATTGGTACGAAAGACTAAAAAGCAATAGTTGTTTCCAGTTAAAGCGAAACCGTAGACTGAAAGAAAAATGAATGGATGTAAGTCAAATTTTGATTTCTTGGTATCGATATCAAATAAGTTTTTTTCGTCGTAAACTGAATTTTGAAGGCTAAATAAGTCCTCTGAGTAAATGGTATCATGGCTGAGATGAAGAACTACAATTATACCTACTTAGAGCCAAACCCTAAGCAAAAACAAAAATAAAAGGGCTGAAAAAAATACAGACATACAAGCAGATAAACAGACACACACACAAACATCTTGCCTTTTATATATATATATATATTATCGATTTTCTGCACTATTATAAAACTGGAACTTTGAAACTTCTGAATATCGTTCCTCATGTCTTTGTCTATGAGTGTAATCAATTTGATTAAAATCGGATCACTCCTTCTATAACCCAATCTTTTCGATTATCGATTTTGGATATTTATCGGGGGTACCTCGACACAGAACCTAGCTAAGAACACTTGCAGACGCTTATAGTACAACTGTGTAAATTTTCAACAAAATAGGTTCAGTCATTTCGGAGTCTATAGGTAACAGGCACACACACACAGAAACACAGACAAAGTTCCATTTTAGTTAAGTTTAGATAAATATTATTTCTATTTAAATGTCATTATTCTTTATTTATTATTTAGAATATTATGTATTATTTAATTTCGATGTAAAACGAGAGAGAATGTCTATCTAAAAGTAAAACTATTTTGTGTTCGTAGATGCAGGTTTTTAGATCACGTGATCCTTGATCTCGAAAGAGACATGACTGACTAGCAGAAGATTATTTCGCAGTAGGTTGCCATTGCTTTCTGTGGTAAACTGGTTCCAGCCAAGGCTATAGAACCCAATCTGTCCTCTTATTTAATCCATAACTGGAGGGAAGAGACGGATTAATAGCTTTCCCAAGGGTATTTGTGCGTAAGTGAATGCAAGGAATCCAACTGGAATTCGAACTCGGCTCCCCGATTTGTCGTTCCGAGTCGATATCTACTGCATCACTGTGCACATTCATTTTATACAGTAGCGTCCAAAATTAAGGAACTAAAATGAAAACTTCAATATCTCCAAAGCTAACCATCGATATTACATGAAACTTTCGCTGATAATAGACATTTATCTCCCCAACAATGTCTCCAGTTTCCAGGTTACAGAAAACAATAGAAAGGAATTTATCACATATTTACTGTTTTCATGTGTCCAAAATTAGGGAACAAATTTTGCTAAATAAATCAAAAGAAAACAAAAACAAAATTGCAATTTAATATTTTGTGCAATGACCTATATTTTCGATGATTGCTTCTCTCACCAGATTTTACCAATTTTTGACAATCAGTGACGTAATTTTTGCCCATTCTTTAGATAGTCGCAGCCACAATCTTCAACATTCGATGGATTTCGTGCTATTACCTTTACTCCTAATGTTTTGTATAAATTTTCAATAGGGTTCATGTCAGGAATCTGAGCTGGCCCGTCTAGAATATCAATTCCTTGCTCTTTGAGATAATTCATCACGAGCTTCGCCTTATGACACGGAACGGTATCCTGCATAAATACGGGAGTGTCAATACCACAATTCTGAAACACATGAACAACGTGACGTTCTAAAAAGATTTATATATTCCAGCATTTACTCTTGTATTTAAACTTTTTTTTTTAATCATCTCACCCCAAGCAAGGCATTCCACTGCCACTATTGCGCATGGGGCTACATAGGGGAAGGTAAAGAGAAGGAGGGATTAGACATAGGGAATGCCAGGAGGAAGGTGACAGATAAGTAAGGATAGCCAGGTTGAGGGTTGGGCAGATGGGAAGTGTGTTTGATAGAATGGGAGCAGGTTAGTGTGTTAGGAGGTGTCTATTGACCTTACATTTAAACTCCTGGAGATTGTAGCCGTCGGGGAAGCAATCGTTTGGAAGAGAATTCCACAGTCGGGAAGTGCGAGGAAAGAAACTGTTGGAGTATAAGTTACGGCTGCATTTTATCGGTTTCACTGTAAAAGGGTGGGATCTAGTTGCTAATCTAGTATCTCGTTCAAATTCGTATTTAGGGGGCAATAGTGATCTAAGTTCATCGGAGCAGAAGCCGTGAAAGTATTTATAGAAGAGACACAGGGAAGCCACGTCGCGCCGGTGGGAGAGAGACTGCAGGCGGTCTGCCAAGTCGGTATCTATCACATTACAGACCCTCCTCTGAACCTTATCGAGAAGCCCGAGGAGAACAGCAGGGGCACCCGACCAGATATGGCAGCAGTATTCAATGCACGGGCGGATGGTAGATTTATAAATGTGCAAGATAGATTCAGACGGAAAAAACGTACAAGAGGCGAAGTTCCAAGCCCAGAAATAATTCCAAAGACCATTGCACCGCTTCCTCCAAACTTCACTGTTTTCTTGGTATAATTCTTATTCATTGCTTTACCAGGTAGTCATCGTACATATTGCTTGCCATCACTCCTAAACAAATTGAACTTCGATTCGTTACTGAAAAAACTTTTGACCAAGTTTTTTTTTTTTTGAAATATCAGTTTTTGTTGTTTGTGGATTCTGTAAGCTCGTTTTAGTGTGGGTAGTGGAAAAATCTGAATGTTTTCTCAATATATACATCTTCTTCAAATAGATATTCAGGGCTACATATTCTAAGGACTTAAAAGTAAAATCTTATGATTAGTCCAGATTTTTTTTTGTGGTAGGAATAAAATTTGATTAGGTCGTTTTTGTGAGTTTTCGGTAAACGTTAAAATCTAATTTATCATTGTTGCGTATTAATAAATTGTCGAGGAGATTGTTTCAAATTTGTGTGTGAATTAAGTGTTGACTTAAACATTATTGAGTTTCATTATTATGATAAATAATTTCATTATTATGATTAATCAGGAGCGTAAAATAAGAGGACATCATCTATGTATATTAGGTAAGTAGAGCTGTTAGGTATGATGTATTGGAATTAGATGGATACTAAGAAATTCCAGACATAGGCAAACGAGAACACCGTTAATAGGTAACCTCATGAGTAAACCGAATTTTAACTAAAATTAAGTAACGTTACCGTCCAACATACACTTAGACAGAGAAACGTTTTTATATAAGCACACACGTGCACCATCACACACTTCACCGTCAAAAATATTCCTCACACATATATTTATGTATTATCAAAAAGTATATCACGGATAGGTCCTGAAAGATCGGATTGAACTGTTGTGGGAAAGGTGTAATGTTAATCTTCCCGTCAATTTTGAGGTAGTGTAGCCAATGTAATTGTTTCCAGATTTGGATAGTTGAGGAACACGGTTCTTCAAAGGACATAAAATTTCGTAAACGACACTGGTTCTCAGTTTTTAATTTTTATAATAGATAATTAATTTAATTTTCTTGTTTGAATTGGTGGATGTTGAATGATTTCGAAGGATACCACAAAATTGACAAGAAGATTAAAATTGCACCTTTCCCACAACTGTTCAAATTTTATTTATGCACACTTCGAGATCTTCCAGGACCTATCCGTGATATACCTGTTGATAATACGTACATAATAGCATCATCTACATGCAAAAGAAGATTTAAAATAATGGAGGCATTACTAATAAAAAAGAGAAATCCTACGCTTAATAACGTCAATTATGAACATGATAACTATGTGCTTCGTGTGTTCAGAACTTAACATACACAAGACTCTATATACATAAACTTTGCGCATGATTATTTACAAGTAAAACAAAATTAATTCTTGATAATTGCTAAAAGTATAGGCGAAAGAGCTCAAAAGTACAAAACCTTTGGACAATTCTAATATAAGTTCTGAAAAGAAAGAAATCATAAGACCACATAACAAGTTAGATAAAAACTTAATGATAATAGCTTGTCTGTCTTTTTTAATGAAACCTGCGCGCGCATACACACACACACACAAGGATATATATATATATATATATATATATATATATATATATATATATATATAATAACAATAATAATAGCAATAATAATAATGCTAATACTAATAATTATTATAATATATTTCAGTTCGTCTCGAAAAACCCACCGAGAACAAACTCGGAGGGGAAAAAAGGGGGAGTAAAAAAAAGAAACAAACTAAGTACTTGAACATACGTCAAAATACTCGTTGAAAAGAAAAAAAAAACCGAGATGAGAACCCAAACACTAAAGTGCTCAATACGATAGTAGAGTAACAGATAAGAATAAATCTAAGTAAGAGCCAAATGACCTACCTAGGTTTCACCTAACGGCTCATCAGGGTAAGTCGGCTCCCCCTGACGAGCCGTTTGGTAAAACCTAGGAAGGTCTGTTGGCGCTTACTTAGATTTATTCTTATATATATATATATATATATATATATATATATATATATATATATATATATATATATATTCTTGTGCAAATTGATTAAAACAAAACGAATAATGACTTTCTAGGATCTTTCACACTTTCCTTGATAAAGTACACGTTGTCTCTTGGCGTTGTTTTTTTCTTCCAACCGCATTTTCCTTTACGTTTTGGACTAATCAATCCAGTTTGTTCCTTCGCCTTGATGACACGATTGACAGTTGAAAGGCTGACACTAATAATATCCGTGATCTCTTTGTAAGGCTTACCAGTTTGTTCGTGCAGCATTACAATTTTCGTACGCTTCTTTGGAGTAACGCCCATCTCAGACAATGGTCGTAGGACAACTTATCGACAGTCGAGACAATAGTGTTTTGACGTGATAAAATCTGATGCAATCACGGTTGACGCAATATTTTTCAAGGCCAAACAAAATCCATCATACACCCCGAAAATAGATTCATATTAGTGCACACCGCTGCAAATGACCTAATCTGAGGAATAAAAAAATCAATTACATCCTGTAACTCTAGTGGGTCCGTATAGTGAAAGAAAGGAAACTAAACGAATTGTTTCAATTAATTTGCTCAAGCGTGTACGTTGGAATTTCTAATCGAACTCTTTATCTCGTCTACCGAGGTAGATTATTCTAGTTCCATGTGCGATGCTCCTTCCTGATATCTTAGCTTCAGTTATCTCCCTTAGTAACTTAATTCTCCAAGTTATTGTTCACCTTTGTTGTGGCCAGGTATTGAACTCACAGCTCTTTGACTCAAGTCAATGGATTATTACAACCAACGCTTTTATCCACTGGATAAACTCTAACGTATATCACATAACGAAGGCCGGAGTGTAAAACTGCTGAAAAGTCGTGAATTGGACAATAAATGTGTGGACAATGCACCGAACAATCTAAATAGTGCAAATAACTACAATAACTCATCTTAGATATATAGACAGATATAGAATATCTTCTTTTTTTATTTTATGTGCCGTGTCCCTTAAGGACGGAGGCGATCATAGACTCCCTTATCACTCTATCCTTTGGTGCTCTTAACACCGTTTCTCTTGTTACTCCCCCCAAAACCTGCTCTGTTATCCATTTGCTCAGGCCATCAAACATGTCACGTGTTGCTTTTCGCTGTTTCTTTCCCACTATCTGTCCTGTGAGTATCATATTTTCTAAGCCCTCCTTCTTCATTATATGTCTCAGAATCTTTAGCTATCTTTTCCTGGTGCTAAGCATCAGTTTTCTTTTCGTTTACATCCTCTCCAAAACCTTGTCGTTGCTTACACATTCGATACATTTAGAAATAAAGCCTGAAGTTATTCTTTATCTCAGTAAAACTGAAGTTTGCGATCAATGATCTTTTAACTTGATAAGTTGGAGGCGTTTTGTAAATTTGACAATAGATGATCAATCACTAGAGGCAGAGAGACGCTTTTCTGGTGTAATCACTGAGCAACGCTTGTGAGATCTGCATGCAAACTACTGGTTTTTCATTGGTCTATCATGGACAGTTAAAGGAAAAAATGCTTCAATTTACCAGATGTTTCTACACACCAATATTTTTAAATTCATTAACATGAAGTTTTAAAAAAATTGCTGTTAAGTTCAATGAGAAACTATTTCATAATTAAAGTTTTAAATACATTTACAAATATCTAAGAGATAGAGTCGGTCTTAGTCGTAATCACCGAGTCAATGCGAACGATGCTTTCTTGGCTACATATTATGTGCTTTACCAGGGCTACATAGACCTTTGAATTTAAAGTTTTCTTGGTTCTAGACCGGTTGCCAACCAAGGCTATAGAACCAAGTCTGTCATAATATTTATCGATAACTTGGAGGCGGAGAAGAGTTCGATTCATACGTTTTCCAAGGGTGTCAGCATGTAAAAGAATACAATGAACTCGAATGGAATTCGCAATTGGCTCTTCGTTTCCTCAATCTGTGCTGCAACCTAAACTCTAACGTACCTCCTTATAAGTGAAGAATACTCTGCATTTGCCGAGTTTTAAATATGTTTAAAATTAAACAAATGAATGACAAAGTGAAAAAAATTTGTGTAAAGCGATTTGTACTCTAGAAAGACTTAATCGATTTAAGGTAATCTTTTATTCATTAAAACTATTACTTTAGTCCGATAAAGTCTTTCTAGAGGACGCAACGCTTTACATAGACATTTACCACTTTGTCATTCAACTGACTCACGTTGTTATGGGACAACAGTTCAGTCATTTAAGTACCATACGTGAATCATGCTTAGGCGATCATGTCTCGAAAGAGACATAGCTTACTGGGCAGAAGATTTTTCTGCAGTAGGTTGACATTATTTGCCGGGGTATACTAATTGTCAACCAAGCTTATAGAACCCACTTTGTTTTTCTATTTCATCCATAGCTCGGGGAGAAGCGACGGACTAATATCTTTCCAAAGGACATCTAAACTTATTTATAAATGGAACTTTATCTGTGGGTGTGTGTGTGTGTGTCTGTATATGTGTGTATCCGTTACCTATAGACTCCGAAACGACTGAACCGATTTTCTTGAAAATTTACACAATTGTACTATAAGCGTCTGCGAGTGTTCTTAGCTAGGTCTTGTGTCGAGGTACCCCCGATAGATATCGAAAATCGATAATCGAAAAAATCAGGTTATAGAAGGAGTGGTTCAATTTTAATCAAATTTGATACAGTCATAGACAAGGACAAAATAAACGCTATTCAGAAGTTTCAAGGTTGAAGTTCTTACAATAGTGCAGAAAATCGATAATATATATATGTATATAAGGCAAGATGTTTGTGTGTGTGTGTGTGTGTGTGTGTGTGTGTGTGTGTGTGTGTGTGTGTGTGTGTTTATCTGTTTGTTTATCTACAAATCCACAATTTTTATCCGATTCTCACCAAACTTCACACAAATATTCTTTAGGCTGAGTCTGAGCACCAAGACCATGGGTTAGTTTTAAAGCTTTCATTACACCCGAGCAACGACGGGCTATACTGCTATTTTTTGACTAAGTGAATGCAACGAGTTCAATTAGAATTCGAACTTGGATCTCCAATTTTCTTATTTCGAGCCGATATGCACTGCACTACAAGGCGCATATTTTCCCTCTTTTTTTTTAAAAAAAAAACTTTACTTATTTTTTATTTTAACTAATGTTTAATCACCAGGAGGCCAATGTGAATTCAATTTTAAGCATCCGTGTTTCACGGTTTTATGTGCCATGCCCTTTCAAGACGTGGGCGATCATATGTCTTCACTACGTGTCATTGTTGCTCCAGTCAGCCTTTATGCAGTTCACGTGATAGTTTTGTGGTGTTGATAAAATTTTGTCTGGTTTTATACTGTGGTTGATAACGTGTTTCAAGCGTCATGTTAACGTGACGAAGTGCTTGAATTGTTATTAGATAAGCATAATTTAACCCGGCATTTGAATTCATAAACGACATTGGTTTGTTGGAGTTGCTATTTTTTTTTTTTTTGGTTTGGTCTCGTTGGTGATTAACATCTGGAAGGTTTACACACACAGAGAGAGAGAGAGAGAGAGAGAGAGAGAGAGAGAGAGAGAGAGAGAGAGAAATTGTAATGATGTTGAGTGGCAAAATTGCTGATTATCAGTACTTAATTAGTGGAAAACACTTTAGACATGCAGATTTTCTTGTATCATAAAGTGCTCGATATCCATTTAATTAAAGAACGTTACGGGTCCTGGCATGACGGTAAACTGCATCCGGCAGCAAGGCCTCTGATTGGAACGTTGTGAAGAGCATGGAATCACCTCTTAATTGCTGCTGTTCCCAGGTCTACCCTGACCTAGAGTGGTAGCAACTGTTAGAGTCCCAGCTATGGGCAAATATTTAACTCCCAAACTGGGGTCAAAACACTATGAAAGTATAAATACACTTTTATAGAAACATATACATAAAAATAGACTTTTATAGAAAAATATACATTTTTGAAGTAAAAATATTACCATCAATATGTTTTTTAAGAAAAAATTATTGCTATAACACATTTTTGAAGGAAAAAATTATTCTCAGCAAAACATTTTTTTCAGTTTTCTAAAATAAAAAAAAATCTGACTAAATCAACCTTCTCACTATAACCGAACATTAAAAAAACCTTAAAACCCCACCTTTTTAGCATTAAATAACCCATAGAGGTTGACATGCTGTTAAACAAAACTTAAACTCGAACTCAGTTAAAATTATTAATGTGGAGAAGTTTGACTTTTTGCTGAGCAATGTTATTTCAGTCATGCCGACTTTGAAGTTTCATGAAGGAATTATTGTAATTTTTTCACTATATATATATATATATATATATATATATATATATATATATATATATATCGTTATGTATCAATTTTACATTGAAACATGGAAATTTCTGTTTCGAGATAGGTTCTCATCATCAGGCAAAGTTGATGCAGTTGTGTAGATGAAACATAGAAATTTTCATGTCGCAATGTAATAATGATACATTATATTAAGCTCTACAATACTCATTATATTGATCACTGTTTATAATAAAATAAATGCCAGAGTACTCAAAATAAAAAAACCTTGAGTCCTCTTCACTTAGAATTATATATATATATATATATATATATATATATATATATATATATATATCAATGAACGTTAAAATAATTAATGTGGAGAAGTTTGACTTTTTGCTGTCATGTCGACTTGGAAGTTTCATGAAGGAATTATTGTAATTTTTTCACTATATATATATATATATATATATATATATATATATATATATATATATAAATAATCTTATTTAAAAAGGGAAGTACTATGCTAGAGTTTTTTAAAACAAAGGACGGCAAAATGAATTCTAGTCGCGTTCCCTTTGCGGAACTTGAATTGATCGATTGGTTTGTTTGGTTAACGCCACATCAATTACTTGTGGGTCATTTAATGCTGAAATTGAATTATCTTGGAAGTTTTGAAGTAATAAAAATATGTTATACTTTCACAATCGAATTAATGGTAGATGATGCTCAGCTTTTGAGCATGTTTCTGTGGACGTGATTTGTTAGAAACGGTGATGCGTGTGTTTTATGTTGTAGCTTAGGTGAAATTATATTTTGGAATACAGTTTGATATTGTAGAAATAGGGAGATGGTTAATGTTTATTGAATAGGCCTTGTGTAAAACATAACCAAACTTCTTACAACGTACAGGTTTTGTCCAGAATTATCAGAAAGTTATCAGCAGGTGGATTTGTGGAAGAATAAAAGTATACCTTTTGTATGTTTAAATAGAAATTTATTTATAGAAAAGAATAACATGAATTGGTAATGTTAATGTTCAATGAGAAACGGTATTAAGAAGTTAAGGGTATCAAGAGTTCGTAGTAGTCCTTGCAAGAATGAGTTTATGTGTACGTAGACAAGGACGTATGTATGTATGTATGTATGTATGTATGAGCATTTACTTTTGGGTAGGATAGTCTTTGAAGGTGTCGCTCAGGGTGAATTGTGAAAAGGAAGGAGGTGAGGGGTGAGAGAGAAAGATAGAGATAATAATAGCGATCGTTTGACGTTTGTCAAGGGACGTGTTAATTAGGCTTGTCTCCTTTCTCTCTGGCGACGGTCTAGCTTGCTCCGTCTTTTATTTCGTTTGTGTGGCTCGGAAAAGCCATTTGGGAATTCACACCCAGGTGTGGTTTTTGCCTTTTTATTTTTTTTCCTAGTTTTCTATTGTCCCAAAAACATTTCGTATCGAGGTGGGAAATTTTGCGAATTTTCTGTGTGTCTAGCAAAGGTTTTGTAAATTCGAGAAAATTCGTTTATTTTTAACAAAATCAATGAGTCAGTGCTTAGCATTTGAAATTTTAAATCTCGTACTTGTTTTGTTCACTACAATATAAGAAATTGGCGTAGTTGTATGAATTAATGTCATGAAAGTTCTCTCATGTTAGTTTTGTGCTTGGCCGATTTTATTTAGCGGTATATCGACATCTATGGATTATGGATTGAATGCCCAATTTTAAATATATTGTCCGTTTTCAACCACAGATAAAATGTATTGTTGGTCATTCTATTATAAAATGTATTGTTGGTAATTTTGCTAGAAAATGTATTTTTATACTTTCATAGTATTTTGTTTTTGTTTGAGAGTTCGTTATTTGCCAATAGCTGGAAGCCTAAAAGGTGTGAACACCTTGCGGCAAGGTGGACCTGGAAACAACAACCATTAAGAAGTGGTGGTATGCTCGTCAAAAACTTCAATATCCCGATCAGAGGCCTTGCTACTGGATGTAGTTTTTCGTCATATCCAGGACTGGTGTGGTTTGGAATAAACGCTACCATAAAATATGTATCAAACAATTAAAAGATAGCAGTGAAAATAAATTAACAACATCTAACAAGAAACACCTTGAAAGAGTAAAGAACTGTCCGGAAGTAGTTTGTACAAAAGACATTACGTGCAAACGGAAAAAATAAGAATACTAGAAACTTTCGCTAGAAACAAAGAAAAGAGTACTGGATTGGTATGTGATGTCAGTTCTTCAATATGGCAGTGAATGCTGGACAATCCCAACAAAGATTAAGGAAAAAACTTGAAGCAATTGAAATATGGTTCTACAGAAAGATGTTGTGGATATCATGGATTGAGCATGTGAGCAATGATGAGGTTTTGGAAAGGATGGAAACAAAAATGAAATGAATACTGAGCATCAGGAAGAAACAATTGAAGTTCCTGGGACATGCAATGAGGAAGGAGGGCTTGGAGAACTTGATACTAACAGGGCAGATAGAGGGAAAAAGTGACAGGGGAAAGCAGAGGATAACGTATCTGAAGGGCCTGAGCAGGTGGATGACAGAACGGAGGTTGCGTGGTGTAACAGGAGAAAGCGTGCTAAGAGCCATCAGGGATAGAGAGACGTGGAAGGCGGCCATGAAGAAGAAAACCTAATAAAACATTAATCAAATCTTCATTGTCTGCCTTGTAGTATTTAGGTAGCAATAATAGAAGATTTGTTGAGCAATATTGACAAAGTCTGTGTCTCCCATTTTTCATTAATTTTTTTTTCAGTTTCCGACTAAGTTGTTTTATGTCAGAATTAATATTGGTAACGAAATGTTCTTTGGGAAGTTTTCCAATTTTAATTCTGACATAAAAGCAATTTTGTCAGTATTTGGGAATACTTGGTTAAAAATTGGACAGACCTCGTCTATCTATCTATCTATCTATCTATCTATCTATCTATCTATCTATCTATCTATCTATCTGAGTTGAATATATGTTTCGGAATCCGTCCAGATGACAGAATAAAGAAACAAAGTAGGAAACTTGTCTCAATCTAACATGTTTTGGTTTTATCAAAGCTTCTTCAGAGATCTAGTTAAAGATGAGAAATTTGACTAGATCTCCGAAGAAGCTTTAATAAAATCGAAACATATTAGATTGAGACACGATTCCTACTTTGTTCTTATGACTATATATATATATATATATATTTCTTTATTTATCTGTAAATTCAGATAAAACTTAGTGGGAAATAGCCATTTTCAACATGTCATTTTAAGGCATGCATTTTTCGACACCTTATAAACAGAGAAGGAGGAAAAATTATAAACTCAGAGGTTAGCTTAGGTAAAGGAAGGGGTTGGGATGTATTGATTTTCATTGGGTTGGTTTGGGTGACGGAATTTAGTAGTAATCCCTTCTTGGTAGTGGGAGATATGTGGCCTTACCCTTGAGCTAGTAGCGGTAGGTGGTGGGGAAGTAACTGCTTGGCTAACTTAATTTATTTTTTATTGTGACTAATTAAGGGAATAGGATAAATATTGAAATTTATAATTATTTCTATAGCGACATATACTTATGATCTCCTTTCGTTTGTTAAGAAGTATATTTTGATCTTGAAATTTTAAAATTTTAATTTTTTCTGTCAAGCATAGATTACATATATTTCTTAAGCTATTAGGAGCCCTAGCCTTGCCTATGAGTTCCCATTTTACCTGGGGATCTAAGTTACTTTTTTTAATTTCCAGTATTTTCTAGAAAGGGCTGTTTGGTATCTTAACCCAGGGTTGGTGAAGGAGTGCCTGTGGGTATAAAGCCGTTGCTTCCAAATTCCCGCCGAAATTCCAATATAAACATTACGTCTCTCTATATTTTCCTTAGGGTAGATAGCGGCTTGATAAATCACATTTTCAGATCTACACTTACCCTCAACCAGACAGTTATTTCTAGATCTACAGGGGGTATCATTCTATTTTCTGTGTTTGATTCCCTACACCTATTCAAGATTTGGTTATTATGGGAGCTAATAATGTTATACATGCTATTGGCACACGAGTAACTAATCTTGATAGTTTTCCTATTGAATATCTTACGCAGGAGGTTATCTCCATGAAAATGTTTAGAATCAAAGTATTCTTACTTCCTGCTTAGGATGTTTTTCTTGGCCTTTCTACTGTTTCAGATCAGTGAAATATTTGCTCAGTTGTGTTAGGATCAAAATGATGGCCTCATTGCACTCTTCTGGGACCCAAGTAGAATAATTGTTCTCCCTCATTTGTAATTGCTTCTTCGGTGATATTCGGTAAAAACACATAAAGAAACAAGATGTAGCTGATTCTGGGAATTTCGATCGTGCAGCAGCACTTACTTGTTGCCAACAACAACAGCTGAAAATATTACTCCTCTTCTCTTCTAAGCTAAGTCGTATTGGTTGATGTTGCTTGTTTTTCATGTATTTAGTCAACGTTCTTAATATTCTGCATGTTTTCTCTTTTCAATTTGCATTTGCAACACCTGTTTTTTCAAAATATTTTTTGCATGTCAATTCAAATTCCTTGGTTATTACCCTTCTAATTGTTCACAAATACTTTGTAACATTTCAAAAAGTCTCTTTTCTATATGGTAGAAAATCTATTGGCACGGATTGAGAATATTTTTAATAATACTATGTTAAAGTACTTTTCACCTGCATTCAGTTGTATATATCTGATATTGTTTCCAGTTACAGGCAATTGGAGTAGATAGACTAAACTATCGCCCGGTTCACACTCCACCCACGTCTATTGAACAGGTGAAGAGGCTCATCCCTTGTTCCGTGTTTAGGATGTGGTTTCCGGCTTTCTCTTTTCCAATCTTTTCACTCTTACGTAGCCCCCTGCACATCAGTGGCGTTACCGCCTTGCTCGGGGTGATATGATTAAAAAAAAAAAAGACGCCGATGCTCCAGCCAAGCAGACAACTAGGATGCTACCCATGGTCAATCCTGACCGACGGAGACCTAGGACTATGTCTGCTAATGCAAATAAATATAATTTGGTAACCATTGCTCCGCAGCGATACTCTTTAACAATATTTTTTAGATATATTTCCTAGCAATATTGTGTTTTTTATTTAACTGTGATTCTTTAAGATTTTCTAAATCTGTATGAAATTGAATAAATAAAAATTAACTTTTGCATGCTTCTAGATATTACCAGAGAGGCATTTACAGATAAATTAAGTAAAGGAAGACGAATGCAATTAATCCAACTCCAACAAAATTTAATAGTTAAAGTTAGCTTTACTTCTTCTTCTTCTTCTTCTTCTTCTTCTTCTTCTTCTTCTTCTATGTGCCCTGTCCCTTTAGGACGTAGGCGATCATGGCTTTCCACGTTTCCCTATCCCTGGTGCTCTGAGCACGCCTTCTCCTATTACACTGTGCAATCCACGTTCTGTCATCCACCTGATTAGGTCTTTCAAATGTTATCCGTTGCTTTCCCTGTCTCTTTTTCCCTCTATCTGGCTTGTTAGTATCAGATTCTCCATGTCCTCCTTCCTCATTGCGTGCCCCAGGAACAACAGTTGTCTCTTCCTGATGCTCAGTATTAATTTCCTTTTTGTTTCTATCATTTCTAAGACCTCATCATTGCTCAAATGCTCGATCCATGATATCCGCAGCATCCTTCTGTGGAACCACATTTCAGTTGCTTCAAGTTGTTCCTTCATCTTTGATGATATTGTCCAGCATTCACTGCCATATTGAAGGACGGACGTCACATAGCAATCCAGTGCTCTCTTCCTAATTTCTTGCGAAATTGTCATGTTTCTTAATACCTTGCTCATCTTTTGGAATGCTTCCTTCGCCATTCCAATTCGCTTTCGGATCTCTGTGTCGAACTTTCCGTCTTCTGTTATAACACTTCCCAGGTCTTTAAATCTTTGTACCTGCTTGATTCTGGTGTTCCCGACCTGTATTTGGCATTTTGGGCTGCTCTTTTTACTGATGACCATGCATTCGGTTTTCGTGCAGTTTATTTCTAGTCCGTTCTTGTTACTTTATTCTGCTACCTTCTGTAGGAGGTCTTGTAGTTCCTTTGAATCAGCAGAAATCGCGTGGTAAATAATTTTACATCTTTTCCCTCTGTTTTCGCGAAACTCTCGCTGTTCTATTGTCGTGGCCATACTATGGGGTACCAACGAACCACATTCCATGATCCCACAAAATACTGCTGACACATCTGGTCGGATGCCCCTGCTATTCACCTCGGGATTCTTGACAAAATCCAACGAAGAATCTGCAATGTGATCGATCCCGACCTGGTAGCTCCGCTGCAGTCACTTTCTCACTGGTCTAATGTGGCTTCCCTCTGTCTCTTCTACAAATACTTTCACGGCTTCTGCTCCGACAAGCTTAGCTCGCTGGTGTCCCCTCTGCATGAATTTACTCGAGCTACTAGACTAGCAACTAGGTTCCACCCTTTTGCAGTAAAACCAATAAAATGCAACCGCGTCATCTACTCTACCAGCTTCTTTTATTGCATTTCCTGCCTGTGAAATTCCTTTCCGTATTCTTGCTTCTCCGACAGCTAAAATCCCCTAGAATTTAAATGTAAAGTCAACTTTCATCTCCTATCTCTCTGTCTCGCATCCTTTCCCTCATGCTTTTTTCTCCGTCCACTCTACTCTCCTCACACAAGTATTCTCATCTTTCTCTTACCCATTCTCTGACACCCCCTACAACATATTCCTCTTTCTCACCACTTTCCATTCCCTTCGTATTCGATTAGTAACGAGTTAGCTCCAATCAGCTTCTTCCCCAACACTGCTGCTTTATGGAACGCACTCCTAGCAGGGTGCTTTCCTAATCACTAAAATCTTGACCTCTTCAAGCCTAGGGTTAAATGTTATTTTTCCTGCATTACTTCATGAAATTCACTTCTTGCTTCTTCTTCTAACACTTTTACAGCACCACACAGTAACCTTGAACAGCTCTTGGGAATTTTATTTGGTAAACATTAGTCCACATAAAAAAGTATGTGAATCCCGTTAGTCCGTCCGTCAGCTCCTCTAAAATATCCATACATTGGCCAACCGAAATCATATTTTCGGTAAACGACGACAAAGTATAGTTTAGCTTAGTAAATAAAATATCATTCAACTTTAGAAAAATTAAATGTTTTATTATTTAACATATAGAATACTCCCACTATCTTTAAAACAATATAATTGAAATAATACTTATTTAATAAAAATGCAATATTGTTTTCTGCATATCTTTTCTTTAAATTTTATATACAAGTATCCAGAAAGTGCGACACAGAGATCTAAAGGCGAATTTGCGTGGCGACAGACGCGTTCCAGAAGCTGAGTAAAGTATTAAGACACAAGAAACTTTTCCTAGAAACGAAGAAGAGAGTACTGGATTGCTATGTGATGTCGGTTCTTCAATATGGCAATGAATGGTGGACAATATCAACAAAGATGAAGGGAAAACATGAAGCAGCTGAAATGTGGTTCTACAGAAGGATGCTGCAAATATCGTGGACCGAGCATGTGAGCAATGACGAAGTGTTGGAAAGAATGGAAACGAAAATTAATATTGAGCATCAGGAAGAGACAACTGACGTCGTGAAACATTATTGAATGGATGTGATAGTCAGGTTAGAAGAGCAGAAATATTAGAGAATGTAGATTAGAATCAGTCATCTAACATTTATAGTTACTGATATTTCTTTCGAATTTCGTGTATCTGAGCCAAAAAAAAAAAAAAAATCACCACATAAGGGAAACTCAGACGCGGTGCAACGGTTTACAAAATTGTCACGCTCGATTATTTACGACTGAGTAGTGAGTTCGATTCACACTGCCTGTCCCATACTTTCGACCTTACGCCACAACTAAGCTGTGCTTGGTAAATCCCTATAAATAGGAGAAACAAAATATTATGAAGTTAATGATTGATGGGAATACAGGATTAGAAATGATGAAAAAGTTGAGCATAGGTCAGAAAATAATCAAGAAGCTAAAAACTTTGCCAAGACAAGAAAGAATGAGAGAAAAAAAAACTGTTTTGAAGAATGTATCAAAAAACTAATTGAAAACTGGACTGATCGGCAAGAAAATATTTAAGCATCTGATGTCGCAGATGTGAACATATTTTATGCACTAGAATCTTTTTGCAATACGCGTTAGTGTTTTGAAACATTTATTATTTTGAAGTATTTATTATTGTTGAAGTTATCGCTAACATTTTTTGTCGAGATTTACAAACGTTTCGTTCAATTTCACAAGCCAATCGATCAAATTTGAATAAGCTTATTTGTCTGGAAAAATACTTTGACAAAACCCTACTTTGTGGTCTAATACTTAATTTAATTTAATTTAATTTAATTTTGTAGGACTTCATGAAAAAAAACAATATATTTTTTTAAATTTCATTTTTTCTCTTCTTCCTTTTTAACAGTGAGGAATAAATTCTTTGGATTTCTTACTCTTCAGCATGCAACACACAACTGGCCAAATGTAAATATTTGTTTCGTGCCAACGTCTCGTTTGTTTCGTGCAAATCGATCGTCGGAACCGGGTGTAGGATGAAAGACCAATCGATATATATATATATATATATATATATATATATATATATATATATCGATTGGTCTTTGTATATATATATATATATATATATATATACTAGCAGTATAGCCTGGCGTTGCTCGGGTGTAATGAAAGCTTTAAAACTAATCCATGATCCTGGAGCTCGGACTCAGCCTAAAGAACATTTGTGTGAAGTTTGGTGAGAATCGGATAAAAATTGTGGATTTGTATAAAGGAGATACAGACAGATAAACAGACACACACACAAACATCTTGCCTTATATATATATATATATATATATATATATATATATATTATCGATTTTCTACACTATTGTAAGAACTGCAGTCTTGAAACTTTTGAATATCGTTTCTTATATCCTTGTCTATGAGTGTATCAAATTTGATTAAAATCGGACCACTTCTTCTATAGCCCGATTTTTTCGATTATCGATTTTTTATATTTATCGTGGGTACCTCGACACAAAACCTAGCTAAGAACACTCATAGACGCTTATAGTACAACTGTGTAAATTTTCAAGAAAATCTGTTCAGCCGTTTCGGAGTCTATAGGTAACGGACACACACACATACACACACAGACAAAGTTCCATTTATAAAAAAAGTTTAGATTAGATATAGTATTTCATTGTGATAATGTTTATCGCCAAAGTTGTTGTTTTTTTTTTTTGAGTGGTTATACTGATAAAATGTATTTTGGCAAGCATGTTTTTTTTAAATCGCATATTGCTCGAAATCGGAGTGTAGACATAGCGTTGATAATCACAAAGTGTATGTCTCTTTTATAAAGAAGATTCATGCCGATTTTGAAGTTTCGGGAGGACACCGTTATGATGTTCTCACATGTCAGTGTTGTTTATTGATTGTATTGGATCTCCTTTCTAGGAGAGCTCTAAATATCTATCTATATAAATAAATATAGATTAAATATATGTAAAAATTAAGACAGGCACGTTATTCCATAGTTAAGTGAAAGTTTGGCCTATTTCAAGTGAACCATCTTCAGCTTCCGTCTTTATCATATATTCGTGTAAAATTTTCTGTACAATAAAGACAGAAGCTGAAGATGCTTCGCCTAAAAATAGGCCAAACTTCCACTTAACCATGGGATAATGTGCCTGTCTTAATTTTTACATATATATATATATATATATATATATATATATAATAAAGGATTTTCGATTATTACAGTGGATAATACATATTACACCGCTTTGATGTTCTTAACGCGGCTCGTCAGATCCATTTGGAAGAACATCAAAGCGGTGAAATATGTATTATCCAAGGTAATAATAGAAAATCCTTTATAAAATATTACTCTGTTAAATTAAGTAAATGAATTTAACATTGAGTTCTCTCGAGTTCGTCTCTTTTGGAATTTACCCGGATTACATAACAAGTGTACTATGTTATATATATATATATATATCAATCATGCCTATTTACTGTGATAAAATTGACTTATATAATAAAATCTGCCCGTGTATATAAAAAGACGCATAATAACAAAATAATGAAGAAAAGTCTAAGATTGTGGCCTGATAATGCTGACATAGGTTACATATTGCATTTATTTATATTCTTCTTTATATGTCGTTTCCCTTCCGGGCGTAGGCGATCATATCTCTCCACAATTTCCTATATCTTCTAGCTCTTAATAAATTTTCTTTTTTCTTTATCTCTTCTAAATCCTATTCCGCTAACCATTTAATCATGCTCATCAAGTATGTTATCCTGTTTTCGTCGTGACTTCTTCCACTTGTTGTATGAGTATCAAATTTTCCTAACCCTCCTTTCTCATTACGTGCGCCGGAAATTTAAACTACCTCCTCCTGATGTTATGTATAAATTTCCTTTTTGTTTCTATTTTCTCGAAAACATCATCGTTGCTTACATGTTCGATCCATGGTATCTTCAGCGTCCTTTTGTTGTCTCAAGTTTTTTACTAATATTGTCCAGCATTCACAGCCATACAGAAGGACAAACATCAGTTAAAAGTTCAATACTCTTTTCTTTGTTTCTAACAAAGTTTTTCTGTCTGTTAATGCTGGACAATATCATCAAAGATGAAGGAAAGACTTGAAGCAACTGAAATGTGGTTCTACAGAAGAATACTGGTTATAAAGTGGAGGATCAATTCCAAATTACAATCAATATATAAACTGACCCCTCACTTTGTGGTCACAGCAGTTTCTATACATTTTTATTCCTGAGATCCAAAAGCACAAGGAGGCATTCCAGAAGTTGAGTAAAGTATTAGGAAACAGGACAATTTCACTAGAAACAAAGAAGAGAGTTCTGGATTGCTATGTGATGCCAGTTCTTCAATATGGCAGTGAATGCTGGACAATATCATCAAAGATGAAGGAAAAACTTGAAGCAAATGAAATGCTGCGAATATCATGGATCGAGCATGTGAGCAATGATGATGTCTTAGAAATGATGAAAACAAAAATGAAATTAATCCTGAGCATCAGGAAAAGACAGCTGAAGTTCCTGGGACATGCAATGAGGAAGGAGGGCTTGGAGAATCTGATACAAACAGGCCAGATAGAGGGGAAAAGAGACAGGGGAAAGCAGCGGATAACATATTTGAAGGGCCTAATCAGGTGGATGATGGAACGAAGATTGCATGGTGTAACAGGAGAAGGCGTGCTAAGAGCCACCAGGGACAGGGAGATGGGGAAAGCCATGATCGCCTACGTCCTGAAGGGACAGGGCACATAAAAGAAGAAGAATATTCTGCTTAGATATTAATACATGTAAAAACAATGAACACAACCAGAGTAAAATCACTATTGGATCAGCTGTTGTTATTGGAAGCAAGCACAGGGCGAATAAATTTAGATTTCCCTGAACAGCAAGGCGACTGGCCATATTGGTCTCAGTCATCCATCAACTAATTGTATTGGCCCTGTTGGCCTGGCAACCGCTGGTAGCAGCAACAACAGTAGAAAGGGTTGTGGCTCATCTGACGGACAAATTACTAATTTCATTGGACATATCCGGATGAAAACATGCCTCATTATGTTTAGGATGGTTAACGAGTAGCTGAACATTCCTCCTACCCCCAACGTATTTGATTTATATGCTTGTAAAATTGGTGATACTTAGAATTGGTCTTGTTATTTTTATAGCAGCAGGGACAGAGCAGCAGCAGCAGCAGCAGCAGCAGCAGGAGGCTGCCTGACAGTCGCTGATGTTGTCTGTTGTCGCTAATGTTGCAAGAAATGCCGGTAGCAATAACATCCATTGAAGCAGCAAGCGGCTTGGTAACTGCACGGACTATTTTCCTTTATAGCTTTATCGTGTGTGTGCGTGTTTGTGTGTAAAGGGAGTGCTATTTGTATCCGATTCACTGCGAGCACATGCACTTGAGTGTGCGTGTGTGCTTATGTTTGTGTGTGTGTGTGTGTGTGTGTGTGTGTGTGTGTGTGTGTGTGTGTGTGTGCGCGTCTTAAGGGCAGGTCTTTCATTTGCGATCAAAGTCAGTGTGAGGGTTTTACATCGAGCCGTAAGGAATTAGGTCAACATGAATTCGCATCTGTTGCGCAACATCGTATGACTTGCTGATTATGTTAATGTCTGGCACAAGGCAAAATCACGGGGAAATCTGACGGGTTAAACTGTCACAAGCCGGTCTTTCAAGTTGATGGAGCCGGAATTCATCATTTTTTCTAAGTGCCTTGTCCCATCAGGACGTTAGAATTTATAGCTCTCCACAATTTCGCTTCTTTTGTAACACTTAATAAGTATTGACTTTTCGCTATTTTAACTTCCATTATGCGAACTTTGTATACAGGCTCATTGGGTAGGTTAAACACTGTTTTTCTCTGTTCCTCTAGCATTCAATATATTCTGTGACTGGCAAACTTTCTATATTTCTTTCTTCATTATATGTCATAGAAATTTTAACTGTCTGATAAATGTAATAATTTGGTTCTCTATGATACAGTGTTCATAGCAGACACAGAAAGGAAACTACAAGACCTCCTATAGAAGGTAGCTGAAGAGAGCGATAAGAAAGGACTACAAATAAACTGCAAGAAAACCGAATGCATGTTCATCAGTAAAAAGGGCAGCCCAATATGCCAAATACAGATGGGGAGTACTAAAATCAAGCAGGCACAAAAATTTAAATACCTGGGAAGTGTTATAACAGAAGACGGAAAGTGCGACACAGAGATCCGAAGGTCAATTGGCATGGCGAAGGAAGCATTCCAGAAATTGAGTAAAGTATTGAGAAAAAGGAGAATTTCGCTGGAAACAAAGAACGAGTACTGGATTGCTATGCGTTGTTAGTTCTTCAATATGGCAGTGAATGCTAGACAATATCATCAAAGATGAAGGAAAAACTTGAAGCAACTGAAATATGCTTCTACAGAAGGATGCTGCGAATATCATGGATCAAGCATGTGAGCAAGATGCGGTCTTAGAAATGATGGCAACAAAAAGGAAATTAATATTGAGCACCAGGAAGAGGCAGCTGATATTCCTGGGACATGCAATGAGGAAGGAGGGCTTGGAGAATCTGATGCTAACAGGCCAGATAGAGAAAAAAGAGACAGGGGAAAACAGCGGATAACATATTTGAAGGACCTAATCAGGTGGATGATGGAGCGAGTGTTGCATGGTGTAACAGGAGAAGGCGTGCTAGGAGCCACGAGGGATAGAGAGACGTGGAACGCCATGATCGCCGACGTCCTGAAAGGACAAGGCACATAGAAGAAGAAGAAGAATTTGTAATTTACGAGTCTGTTGTAATGCAGTCTTGGGCTGCGTTAGATTTCCTGGGAAGCATTCTGACAGAGGATGGAAAGTGCATCACTGAAATCCGAAGACGCATTAGCATAGTCAAGGGTGCATTTCAAAAGCTAACCAGGGTACTGAGAGAAAAGAAAATCTCATTGGAAATAAAGAAGAGGGTACTGGAATGCTATGGGAGATCTATTCTTTTGTATGGCGGCGAATGTTGGATGATCTCATCAGGGATGAATGAGAGGCTCGAGGCAGCAGAAATGTGGTTCTACGGAAGAATGCTGGCGATACAATTAACCGAGCATGTGAGCAATAGGGAGCTGTTAGAGAGGATGTAAATGGAAACAAATCTCATTATTAACACCAGGAAGAGACAGCTGGGGTCCCTGGGACACGTAATGAAAAAAGAGAGCCAGGAGAATCTAATACTCACGAGACGGATAGAAGGAACGAGAGACAGGGGAAAGCAGTGTGAGGCATATTTGATAGGTCAGAACAAATGGATGGCGGAGCGGAGGTTGGGAGAGATGCCAAGAGAAAAGATATTAAGTAATAAGAGTCAGGGGCAATGGAAGTCCATGATCTCCTACGTCCTGAAGGGACACGGAAGAAGAAGAAGAAGAAGAAGAAGAAGAAGAAGAAGAAGAAGAATTTTTAAGTTGGGCTGTTTATTTTTTTGGCAAAGATATATTCTGTCAGGATTGGCAATGATAATGTCATTAGTATTACTAGTCGTTTCCCTACAAGGAAACATTTAGTATTCATTGACTAAGCAGCTAGTACTCCTTTCGCTTGACATTCATAAAATCTTTCGCTTAAAACAACTTTTTTATTAATTACCTGGAAAAGCTTTAACTGAAAACTTATGAATTCCAGCGGCAAGAAATCTAAAAAAAGCCTGGAGTCTCATGCGACAGCATTTTATGTTATAGTGTCTATTATGTAAATTTTTAACTTGTTTTTTGGACGTATTGAGTTTATTTGCTATGATACGTGAAAACAATGACTTTATCAGAAAATATAGAGCATGTGGGAAAACGAAATAAAAGTAATAAATATTATTATTATCTACTAGAAGTATAGCCCAGCGTTGCTCGGGTGTAATGAAAACTTTAAAACTAATCCATGGTCCTGGAGCTCAGACTCTTTGGACGTTGGCACGAAAAACTAAAAAGCAATAGTTGTTTCCAGTTAAAGCGAAACTGTAGACTGAAATAAAAATGAATGGATGTAAGTCAAATTTTGATGTCCTGCTAGCGATATCAAATAAGTTTATTTCGTCGTAAACTGAATTTTGAAGGCTAAATAAGTCCTCTGAGTAAATGGTATCATGGCTGAGACTAAGAACTACAATTATACCTACTTAGAGCCAAACCCGAAGCAAAAACTAAAATAAAAGGGCTGAAAAAAATATAGACATACAGGCAGATAAACAGGCACACACACAAACATCTTGCCTTATATATATAATCGATTTTCTGCACTATTGTAAGAACTGCAACCTTGAAACTTCTGAATATCGTTTTATGTCTTAATTGTGTGTGCGTGTGTGTGTATATGTGTATATATGTGTGTGTACTGTATAATGTAGTAAAAATAGGTAGGTTTGTTGTCGTATTCGGCGACCTACTAACGATATTTCTGGTCTCTACACCCTTGGCCATTACTAAGTTGGTCTTTTCTGTCTACAATGGACACAGGAGCCATGATTTTACAGTAATAAAAAAATTTCTGTTTCAAAATATCTCACAAAATAGCGTACAGTATTTTGGTTATGGTCTGTGCATACGCAGCTTAATATAAGATTTGAGTAAAGTAGCTTCTATGAACATTCAGTCAGTTAAGTGCTATACGTGACACACGCTTGGGCGATCATGTCTCCAAAGAGACATGACTGACTGGGCAGAAGATTATCCCGCAGTAGGTTGCCATTGCTCTCTGCGGTAGACTGGTTGCCGACAAAGGCTATAGAACCCAATCTGTTCTATTATTTAACCCATAATGGGAGGGAAGAGACGGATTAATACCTATCCCAAGGGTATTTGCGCGTAAGTTTATGCAAAGAATTTGACTGGAATTCGAACTCGGCTTCCCGATTTCTCGTTCCGAGCCGATATCCACTGCACCCCGACGCACATTACATAAAACTAAAATTACACTCTGTGTTATCGTTATTTTATTATACAATACCTTTATGTTTGAAGACGTTACTATCATTTGTAGTATGACAAAGTAAATTTTTTCCAGGAAATCATAATTATCCTTCCGTGGAAATTCCACGGTTTCCGCTAGTTATTATTAATAGCAATAAATAAATTTTCGAATGATACTCGTCCTTCTGGTACCAGAAATACCACATTTGGCTTCGCTGTTTAAGTCTATGAAAAGTCAAACACTTCCTTCCTCGTTTTTTTTTCTCTTCCTTGATTTAAGATGTAGCACAACGTGGAAAATGAAAATGATGTCCCCGCTGTGTCATGAAGGTTTCTCCGGTCCACTCTCGGTTGAGCTCCCTTTCTACCTTCCAGCGCATGAATTAAATCAACCCTTTTTTTTTGGTCCCTTCAACTTGGCGCAAAGGTTGACTTGAGCTTGTCCATTACAACGTAACGTGAAAATAGTACGTATTAAGAGAATATATTGCGTGTTATGGGGAACTATTTTGTATTATTTGAAAATGTTGAGTTATGTAAAATGATTATTTGATATATGAGCGAACCATGTGCTATGCAAAATTATTGCGTGTTATGTAAAATGAATGCGTTATATGCAACAATATTCCTTTAATTATTTCACCTCAAACACTATGAAGTCATTGAGGGCATAGAAAACTGAGAAAACGCTGCGGAAAGAACCCCTCAGGCAGTAGCATTTAGGTTTTTGAAGTCCGTAATTGGTGTGGCGAAATCTTCGTCGCGAAGTTGTTAGGACTCGGAAGTAAGACACGAAAACAAGAAGGTAGGTTCAAACAGTGCATTGCAATAACAGAACATATATACGATAATAAGTGATAGTAATCAGCATAATGTGCGTTGTGGTGCAGTGGATATCCGCTCGGACTGGCAACTGAGTCACGCCCATTCACAGTTAGATCAACCAAATGCAGACGACAATTCTACTCCTGCAGCTTCTTTTCCCGCACTTCCCGCCTGTGGAACTCGCTTACTTATTCCTACTTTCCTGTCTGCTACAACCTCCAGGAACTTAAATGCAAGGTCAATATTCACCTCTTAACTTCTTGACGCTACTTCTTTCCACACTGTCCTGTATATCCTTTCCTTTCTTTCCACCTTCGCAACTGTCATTACACCTGTATTCCTATCCTTCTCTTGCTCCTTTCTAACTGGTTCGTCCTTCTCCTCACTCTCCTCTAATCCTTTTACTCTCATGTCGCCCCCTGCACATCAGTGGCGTTACCGCCTTGCTCGGGGTGATATAATTAAAAAAACTATGCTAGTTCCTCGCAACGAAGTGCGCAGAGGGTAACAGTGAGAGGAAAGACTGGACACAGGGAATGTAAAAGAAAGAATGAAATATGAACGTGATTCAAGAAGATTAAAGTTGACAGCTGACGTTGCATTTAAATTTTTGAAGATTGTAGCCATCAAGGAAGCAAGTAAACAGGAGTTCCATAAGCGGGAAGTTCGAGTAGTAGTGTCGGTTACATTTAACTATTTCAGCAGTAAAAGGATGAGACCTAGATGCTAATCAGGAAGCATGCGTAGATTCACGTGGTCGGGACCCCATGGAAAAAAAAAAACTCGTCAGAGCAGTTGCCATAAAAATATTTGTAGAAAAGACAGAGAAAAGCCACGTTATGTAGGTGAGAAAGTGACTGAAGTCGAGATGCCAGGTCATGATCAATTATATTGCAGATCCTTGTTTGGATTTGATATTCTCGAGGTGAATAGCAGGAGCACCCAACCAGATATGGCAACAGTATTCAATGCTTGGACGAATGGTAGATTTATAAATTTGCATGATCGATTCTAACATGAAAAAACTTTCTGGCCTGACTTAGCAGTAAATAAAACTATAGATTCGATGAGGTTGGTTGAGAAAGTGAGGCCAAAGAAGCGCAGTGTGTTGCTCTCCAGGAGATTAGCATCATCCATTCTGATGAGTATTAGGAAAGTTTAAAGCAAGGCGTTTTATTTGAAACGTTACATCAAATGATTGCTAGTTATTTGGAAGTATATCACGTTATATGAACTTATATTATTGCATTTGTTTAATCATCGCAAGGCAATAACGCCATTAAGACATAATGGGTCACTGAGTGTGAGAGAATAACATTATTTAGAAGAGAGAATAATAAAAGAACAGGAATTAAGTAGAAAAATATAAATTCTCCATTACCGCACGTGGAACTAATTTCCGTTTTCTTGCTTCTCTGATAGTTACAATCTCCAAAGTTTTAAATGGAACGTTAATTACCATCTATTTTCTTGAATTCCGTTCATCTTTTATTCTTTCTTCAATACCCCCTATAGCCAGTATTTTCTCTTACTGCAACCCCCTGCGCACTGGTAGCGGTACCATCTTGCTTGGAGTGAATGATTAAAATAAATGTTATGTATTTAATCATTCATATAAAATATATTTTTCATATATATTTCATAACATATGAAAAATAACAATATTTTCACTTATGTGAAAATATCGCTTCTTTATGGAAATCCTAGCAATATAGCCCGGCGTTGCTCGGGTGTAATGAAAGCTTTAAAACTAATCCATGGTCCTGGAGCTCAGACTCTTTGGACGTTGGCACGAAAGACTAAAAAGCAATATCAGGGGTATCGATTTTCGATATCGGGGAAAACGAGTCGTCTGAGAAGATCTACTAATGTTTAAGTCTAAAAATTATAATTTTACCAAGTTAGAGCAAATTCTGCAGCAAGAACCACGATAAAAGGGCTGAAATCCTGATATTGATCAGACCTAATTGGATATCGGGGTATCAAGTTCCAATATCGAGGTGAAATTGGAAAAAATAAGTTGCCCATGACCTGACCAGAAGCCTAAAGAATATTTGTGTGAAGTTTGATGAAAATCGAATAAAAATTGTAGATTTGTATAAAGGACATACAGACAGATAAACAGACACACACACAAAAACATCTTACCTTTTATATATATATATATATATATATATATATATATATATATATATATATATGTATGTATGTATGTATGTATGTATTATCGATTTTCTGCACTATTATAAGAACTGCAACCTTGAAACTTCTGAATATCGTTTCTTATGTCTTTGTCTATGAGTGTATCAAATTTTACTAAAATCGGACCACTCCTTCTATAACCCGATTTTTTCGATTATCGATTATCGATTTTCGATATTTATCGGGGGTACCTCGACACAAAACCGCTCAGAACACTCGCAGACGCTTGTAGTACAACTGTGTAAATTGTCAAGAAAATCGGTTCAGTCGTTTCGGAGTCTATAGTTAACGGACACACGCACGCACACGCACACATATACACACACACGCAGACAAAGTTCCATTTATAAATAAGTTTAGATTGTTTGTCTTAGGAAACAGTGGTGTGTTATGTGACATTATTCTATTTTATTTGAAAATATTCCGTAATATGTAAAAGTATTGCATGTCGTTTGAAATTACCGAGTGCTATTAATGTGTGTTAAGTGAAATTCTGTGTGACGTGAAATTATTTCATGCCATATAAAAGCTTCGCATGTTATACGAACGTAATTTTGTGTCCGTCGCACACGATATGTAATCCCATTTGCTTTACGTGGAACCTCATTAAATATTCAAGGCAAAAACGATCGATATGAACAAATGTTAAAATTAACTTTCAAAGTTTCTTGCTATGGGTCAGTACTTAAAATGCTTCTTATTTAAACTATATATAAAGTTTTGGTGTTTGAAAATGTACCATTCTAATATTTTCTTAGGTTTAGGTTAGGTAGGTTAGGACTTCTAGGCCTCACGGCCTCTCGTGTGTCCCTTCTTAAATCCCCTCTCCCCTCTCTTAGCGTTGTGGCATGGCCGAGATGGAGAGAAAATAAATTATTTCCATCTCTAATCAAACTCATATTTTAATTTTAATCGTGTCCTATCCTTTTCAATAAGGCTTTTAAATTCCGTAAGAGCTTTTTGCCAATTTTATGTGTGATGGTAGTGCATTCCAATACTTTGTGATTGTTACAAAAAAGTTTTGTCTAATATTAGTTCTACTGGGCTGGGTTATTATTTTTAATTCGTTGTTACGTGTTCTAGAATAGTCAGACATAGTGAATAAATTCTTATTGGTGTGGTCAGTAGAATGGAATATCTTGAAAACATTTATCAAGTCCTCCCTCAGTCTTCTATATTTCAGTGATGGTAATTTCAATTTTCCTAACCTATCCTCATATTTAATAAATTTTAACGACGTCAACAATTTTGTTGCTCTTCTTTGAACTTTTGCTAAATCACGAGTGTTGGTGTTATTGTAGCACTACTTGTTGTTATCTTAAAGGTGTGTAATTGTTAATCGAGGATCCGTGATCTAGATCCGGTCAGGTTCATTATATTCTCTTACGCGCAAATACCCTTAGGAAAAGTATGAATCCGTCTCTTCTCCCCTCAGCTATGGGTTAATTAGTAAGACACATATGAATAGATCATTATTATTCTAATGGCTAAGAATTGTCAATCGGGGAGCTAAGTTCCAATTCTTGTCAGGTTGGTTATATTCACGTTATATCATTTTTTTTAAAAGATCATTTCACTCGAATCAAGTCGATTAGACTCTTATAACGAAGGGAATTACATGGAGTGAAAATGCAAGCTAATGAAAAGACTGAGAATGGGAAGGATTGAGGAAAAGACAAAAAAAAAGAGAGAAAAAAAAAGAAAAAAGGAACAAGTTTCAAGAAAATCGGCGATTAACTTTGCATTTAAAATGTTGAAACTTGTAGTTATACGGAAATAATAAACCAGAAGAAAGTTCCATGGGTTGGAAATGTGAGAAGATAAGCAGTTAGAGTAGAAGTGTTGGTTGCATCTAGTTATTTCAAAGGTAAAACTATGAGACCTAATTGCCAATCTAGTATCACGCTTAAACTCATTTAGTTGAAGCACCAGGGGAAAAATACGCGCAAATACCCTTGAGAAATGTATGAATCCACCTATTCTCCCCCAGTAATGTAAGACTTGTATAACTAAATCATTATTATCTACAAAAAATGTCTTAAAATCTAAAAATATTTTCTTGCTTTAAATAACCAGCAAAGGGTTGAGAAACCGTAGAAAATGAATGAATCAATCTCCTTTTTTATACTCTGTTGCAAGCAGCTTTTGAGATTTAAAAAAGAAATCACTCGACTGGCGGTCGAGAGCGAGGAAAAATTTACTCGCCCTCAAATCATTTTACTTGACCGACTCCATTTTCTTAATAGTCGCTTTACGTGAACATAAAGTGAATCGCTGACGGAAAACCAAAAATGAAATTTTAATTAAAATTTCGAACGTGTTAGAAAGGATTTAAATAAAAAAAAAAATAATAATAACAACAAAATTTGATCTTTCCTCTTAATAATAGCATAAACAGTTTGATGATAAAAATTTGTTTTTGTTAAGTTTGAGCTTTTTTAACATCATGGTATGCTGTTTTTTTTTTGTTTTTTTGTTTTTTGGCAATTGAGTGGAGGTACCTAAATTCGTAATTTCTTTATTCTATTTGACTGCAACCGCCATTTCATAGATAATAAAAAATAACAAATTTGATTCTTTCAACGATTTTCTATAAAAAATTACTGACTTGTATAATTTGTTTTTCGGTGTGAAAGAAGTATGCGTATTATTTTTTTTCTTTCTTTTAAATGTTCGTTTTTACTTTTCGTAAGCGGGGAGGAAATATAGATGTTGAGTCAAGAATAATATTTTTCAAAATGAGTTTCTAAAAATCTATGAGCGTTTTTAATCTGGGCGACAGAGACATTTTGGCTTCACTCTGGAAGCGTTAATTAAACAAATTTTACACTGACCGGGACGATAAAAGCGAGACAAAGCTTGTCAATCTAAATTTCATTTGTCAGATCTTGCTTTGATGATTGCGGGATGCCACTGTCTTTTGTTTAACCACACATTTCGACGTAAATCAAGCGCCATGCATAAGACCAAAAAGTTCAGTAATGTCATTGTAGGTCATTTTAAGTAACTTGCGAATCTTCAATGGCATACTTTTACGTTGTAAAAGGAATCAAATTTCTTTTTTCTATATTTGAAGGGACACGTTTCATTGCGAGATTTTTAATCGACAGCGAGCGAGTAAAGCAATAAACTTTAATCGCCCTATTAAGTTTATAATCGACTGAGTCAATCGGGCGAGTGAAATCTCAAAGGCTGGTTGCAAGTAAAAACAATAATAACCAAAATGTACACATGTAAATGGAATAAATTTCAACAAAGCAATATTAATTTTTTAAGAGACTAAACATACTGATGCTTGCTAAGATTTCTTCCTAGCCAATAAAATAGACTACTTCTTGGTTTGAACTGATAATGTTAAGTTTATTTTCCTATTAAGAAAGGAAAAAAAAATTAAGCACCAAAAACATTGATCTATTTCGAAAATGTGTAGTGAGATAACTTATAAAGAATAAAACACATAATTCAGTATAAAAAAGTATGTGTTATTGTTAAAACCATTGATTTAGCCAGAAAAATATTTTTAACCTTCGATGAGTTTTTAATATTTGTTGAAGCAGCGCAAAAAGGCACTGAAATGCAAGAAGTTACTGATTGTTAGGGGAAAAAAAAGAACACGCTTAGGAAGACAGATAACGATTGACATAGCATTTAAATTTTTAAAGATCAAAGTTGACTGGAACGTAAGAAGCCAGAGGAAAGTTCCATAAGCAAGAGAAGAAACTGTTAGCATAGGACTTATGGTTAAATCTAGCCATTTCAAGTGTAAAATGAGGAAACCGTATGTTAGTGCGCTTAAGTTTATAACGGCGTAGCTTTAGCAAAATACTACAAGCTGACCACGAAGAGAGAGAGAGAGAAATTATTGAAATACCAGGATCTTACACGGAAGTTGTGAGAAATATGATATATGAAGTATAGAAATGTGCTTATGATAGTAGCATTACTGAGAGCTGTGCCAAAAATAATAGAAACGAATTTTTTATCATTTCACCCCCACGCAAGGCAATAAAGCCACTAAGACGCAAAGAGTTGCTGAGTGTATGAGAAAATATACTGTTAAAAAGAGAAGACTATAAAATAACAAGAATTACAATGACATCATATGAAAATCGACATTGCGTTTAAAATCTTTAAAGATGAAATTTAACTGGCAAGCGAGAAGCCGGAAGAGATTTATACAAAAGAGAGATGCAATAGAAGAAACTGTTAGCATAGAACCTACGGTTACATTTAGCCATTTCAACTTCAAAATGATGAGTCCTTTCATCAGTCTAGTAATACGCTTAATTTCAGAAAGTGTAGGTACCATAGAGGAAAGTAATATTTATTTTGAAAATACAAAAATATAATAGAAGACCAAAGAAGGTGAGATAGGGAAAGACTGGTTTTCTCCTGTCTTATAATTAAACCTATATATATGTGCGTGTGTGTGTGAGTGTGTATGTATGTATGTATGTATGTATGTATGTATGTATGTATGTATAAGTATATTCAGTCATAATCAGAGATAAAAAACAGTATAGTCAAATAATGAAGACAAGAGGAAAAGTATAATTTTCTCGCCTTCGCGTTTCATCCTCTTTTGGACTTTAACAAGGCAAAAAGATGTTGATTTATTGCAAAATTTACTATTTTGGTACATGGTCGAAAGGATATGGGGATACACTTGAGGCTGGCCATCACTATCTTATATCTAGCTAATCAGAAACACCACTCATTATTTTTTTTAAATTTTACCGTTCACCATAAGAACCTATCTATCGTCAACCAATCAACCATATACCAAAATATCACACATTTTCAGGGACCCTAAAAAGAATCACTCCATGCGTTTAAAATTTTATTTACTATTCTATGTTTATATATATATATATATATATATATATATATATTTCAAGTCAAAAAGATGAAATGAATTTTATTTTAAATAACATATCTCTAAACAAAACATTGTTAGTAACTAGAAAAACAGCTCACAAAATATTCATAAGATTAACAGAAATTGACAGTATTTAAAAAACGTCATAGTTCATATTTAAACGTCATAGTTCATATTTAACTGGCGTTGTTCCATGTTCACATTTACAGAAGCAAGGTCTCTGATTGGGAGACTAGAAGTTTTGAAGAGAGTAGAACCACCATGTAATTGCTGTTGTTCAAAGGTCCACCTTTACGACAGCAAGGCCTCTGATTGAGAGAATGAATTATTTGATGACCAGTGTAATGTCATGTTATGAGATTTTAAAATGATGGAAATTAACGGTTTTCTTTGGATTTTAAAAAATAGTTTTCCTGTATATGTTGTTCGAGAAAGTATTGTTTCTATAAGGAAAGGTGGGACTAGGAAAAAACAAACGGGGTGTAGATTGATATTTTGGTTGTACTTGATGGCGGCTCTCTTGAGAATGTTTTTTCTGAATAAAGAGTAAACAATTTATTCAGAAGGAGTATTTTTCTGTAAGGTTGGGAACTGAAATATAATTGCTATAGACAAAAGTTCATCAGAACAGTTACTATGAAAATATAGAAATTTCACAGAGAAGCAATATTACTGCGGTGGAAAAGTGTCTAAAGCTGAGATGCTGTCATAATCGATAACATTTCCGATTCTTCTTTGGATTACAATCACTGGGGTATAGGATCTTCATTACTTCCGTAGTAGAGCCTCGTCTGGTAGTCATGAGTTATCTCCCTCTAACCCTGTAAGTTACTTGTTCACCACTGTTGTAGCCTGGTATTGAAGTCAATAAGGACACATGGCCCAGTGGATATAAACGTTGGTTAGTTCCTGTGACTTGACCCAAAGAGTTGTGAGTTCAATACCAGGCCACACCAGACGTCAACAAGTAACTTACAGGGTTAGAGGGAGATAACTCATGACTATCAGAAGAGGCTCTACTACGCAAGGAATGAAGTTCATATACCCCAGTGGTTGTAATAAAGAATTCGGTCCGAAATTTCAAACACCTGAAGAAGGCCGGAGCGCACAACGTCCGAAACGTCGTACAAATGGCAACAAAGATGAGGACAATAGTCCGAATAATGTAAATACTGTAAATACTACCCTATCTCAGAAATATAGACAGATACGACTTGTAAATATGTCAGATAGATTGTTACCCTGGTCATATTTTCAGTCATTATAATTTTTTCTCTTTTTGCACCGAGTGTTTGATAATAATTTAATTCCGATTTTATTGTTATTTTAATCATCGCCATTGTTAATCAGTTATTGAATTTCATTTCTTGCTGTTTTTTTTTTTTCGTGTGTACTTAAGGTCTTGTGGTTTACGAGCAAGTGCACTTGAGGCTTTGTCTAAGATTTACTTAAGACTACTAAGCTTGTGACAATGTCTGCACGTGTACATATTTAAATAGTGGATAGTAGTGATTAAAACACTGTCAGTTCTCCTATAGCGGAATATTTCCTTGGCCTTCAAGCTATGTCTCTATGGCGACATGTGCTTCACAAACTGATCATTGTTTCGGTTTCAGAATATAATTAGAGGTCACCAGGGAGATAATTCTTTTCTTCTAATGAGAGATTTGATGAATGCATGGAAGAGTTAAAATACGAAGAATAAAGTTCTTCATAATTTGTCGAATTTGCCGTCTTCAAAAATATAAATAAAATAAAAGAATAAAGAAAGAAACAAACTAGCGTATCTCATTACAACATTTTATTTCAGTTAGATGAAACTCGAAACCGATTTACATATTTAACCGAGTTACACGTTTAGATGATTTACATGTTTAAGTGATTTACATGTTATCTGGTTTTATATGTTTAGAATCTTTCAAATGTGTCACATAAAAAAGAAAAGAAAACTCCTAATTATAAAATTATATTTAAGTTGTATACATGTTTAGATAATTTAAGTGTGTAGATGATTAATATATTTAGCTGGTTTTACAAGTTTAACATTTTTCCCATATTTTGAAAAAGAGAAGCAAATTAGCTCTTCTAATTAAAAAAATAATTCACTTTGATAAAAATCGAAATCCACTTACGTGTTTAGCTGATTTACATGTTCAGCTATTTACATATTTAGCTCATTTACATGTTTATCTAGTTTTTTGAAATTTGTCTTTAAAAAAGAAGCAAACAGTTTGATTGAACGCAAAATCTATTTATATATTCAGCTGTTTTACATGTTTAGCAGAATTGACATGTTTATAATTTTTCGAATTTGTCGTCTTTCAAAAAAGTGAAGTATAGTCAGTTTAGTGTCATATATAATACACGTTTGGGCGATCATGTCTCTTTCGAGACATGACTGACTGAGCGGAAGATTTTCCCGCAGTAGGTTGCCATTACTTTTTGAGGTAGACTGGTTGTGAGTCAAGGCTATATGAACCCAATCTATCCTGTTATTTAACCCATAGCTGGAGGGAGAAGAGACGGATTAATGTATTCCCCAGTAGTATTTGCGCGTAAATGAATACAACGTATTCAACTGGAATTCGAACTCGGCTCTCCAATTTTTCGTTCAAAACTGATATCCACTGCACCACATAGAAGTACGAAAGCATTCCTAAGTAGAAATTTTTATTTCTGTTAAATAGAACCCGAAATCGATTTACATGTTTCGCTGATTTACATGTTTAGATGGTATACTTGTTTAGATGATTTTGTGTGTGTTGCTAGCATGTCGGCTATTGGCGAAAGAAATGAAATTGATGGTGGAATTGGAATTGTGGAGAAGGTAACAGGAAACCACTCCACTATCATTTCCAATAATTTTTCGGTTCACAGATAATAAATAAAGCGTATCTAGATACTACTTTAATTGACTGGTTCTCTTATAAAATTTTTTCGAAAGATTGTCGTTTTTAATGATTTATGCAGACTGGCATTCATTAGAGCTTCATCAAACAATGATATTTATCACAAACGGAAAATATTGGTTTTTAAAAAACAAAATTAAAAAGGGTGTCAAATCGATATTAGATTTTTTAAAGAGTTATATGTACTTTGTTTTATTTGCAAATGTTAAACCTGAAACTAGGCTTACTTCAATGATAACTGCCTACACTTGGTGCTGTCGCATTTTCCAAATCGTAATAATATGAAGTAATGAATGAAAGAAACAGAAAGGAAAACAGAAATAAAAAAAAGAAAAAATGAGAATAAAAAATAATGCCCCCCCCCAAAAAAAAGGAAAGAAAGAAAGAAAGAAAGAAAAAGAAAAAGCAGAATTCGAACAGAAGTATAGAGAAAGAAAAGAAATTAAAATAAAAAAAACAAATAAATTAAACAGGAATAAAAAGAATGAGGAAAATAAGCAAAAAGGAAGAACAGCGAAATAAAAGTAAGGGAAGAAGAAGAAGAAGAAGAAATAAATAAATAAATAAATAAAACAGAAGTAAAGAAAGATAACAAGAAGGAGAAAGAAAGAAAATAGAAACAAAAGAAAGGGGAAAGAAGGAAAAAAGGAAACAGGAATAAAATAAAGAGAAGAAAAACAAAAGAAAGAAAACAAATAAAAAGGGGATAAGAAGCAGAAAGAAGAAATACAAATGAAGAAAGAGAAAAAGAAGACGAAAAAAATAGAAATAATATAAAGAGATAAAGAAGAGGAAAGAAAAAGCAGAAATAAAAGACAGAGGAAAAGAATGAGGAAGAAAAAAAACAGAAATAAAAGAAAGGAGAGAAGAAGCAGAAAAGACAGGAATGAAGAAAGAGGAAAAGGAGGAGAAAGAAACAAAGCAGAAACAGAAGAAAGGGGAAGAGAAAGAGAAATAAAGAGGCAAAAAGAAAAGAAAGGAGAGAAGAACGAGAAAAAAAGAAAGTATATATAAAAAAGAAAAAAGGAGAAAAACAGAAAACAGAAATAAAGTAAGAGTAAAAGAAAGGTAGAAGGAAAACAGAAATAAAAGAAAGAAAGAAAGAAAGAATATGAAAAAGAGGAAAAAAAATCAGAAAGAAAGAAAACAGAAATAAAGGAAAAAAGGAGAAAGAAAGTAGAAATAAAAGAAAGGGGGAATGAAGAAGGAAGACAGAAAACAAAATTAAAAGAAAGTAGAAATACAAGAAAGGGGAGAAGATCAGAAAAAAATGAAAACAGAAATAAAGAACCTTAAGAAGCAAGCAAAAAAAAATAAAAATATTAAAAAAATTCAAGAAAGATAAGAAGGAAACGGAAAAGAGAAAAAAAATTGAAGAAAGCGAAAATAAAAAGAAAGAAAGAAGGCAGACATGAACGAAATAGAAAAAGAAGGGGAAAGAAATGAAAAACATAAATAAAGGAAAGAGGAAAAAAGTAGAAAAAAGAAAGCAGAAATGAAAGAAAGAGGAAAAGAGAGAGAAAGAAAGAAAACAGAAATAAAAAGATAAAAAGAAAGAGGAAAAGAAGGCAAGAGAAAGAAAGAAAGAAACCAGACATAAAAGAAACGGGAAAAAAGAGAATGAAAAAAAAGAAATAAAGAAAACGTAAAGAAGGAGAAAGAAAGAAAACAGGAATAAAAGAAAAAGGAATTAAATAGAAAGAAAGAAAAAATAAAATAGAGTAACATAAGCAGAAAGAAAGAAAACAGAAATAAAAGAAAGAGAAAGAAAAGCAAAAAGAAGAAAACAGAAACAAAGAAATAGAAAAAAAAGGCGAAAGAAAGAAAGCATAAATAATAGAATGGATAAAAGAAGGAGAAAGATAAAAACAGAAATAAAAGAAAGAGGAAAAGAAAGAAAGAAAGCAGCAATAAAGAAAGAGAAAAAGAAGACAAAAGAAAGAAAACTAAAATAAAAGAAAGAGAAAAAGAAGGAGAAAGAAAGAGAACAGAAATGATAGAAAGATGAAAAAAGGAAAAAGAAAAAACAAAAATAAAAGAAAGAGGAAAAGAAGGAGAAAGAAAGAAAACAGAAATAAAGAAAGGAGAAAAGAAGCAGAAAGAAAAAAGAACGAAAGAAAAAGAATGAAAGAAAGAAAAAAAAAGAACGTTTGAAGAAAAGAAAGAACGAAAGAAAGAAAAAAGCTAAATTAAAACTTAATAAATCTTGAATATTTTGACTTAGATAAATTCTTAAACATGAATTCTAAAATTTATGACTAACATGATTTTTCAAAACTGGTTCATGTACTCTGAAATGATGTTATGGATGTAATGATAGGTGAAGATGTTGTTACTATAGTAACATGAATAACATTTGAAAAGATTACCCTACCAAAGCCTTTTAACTAAACACACCTATACATTGATTAGTCATTCATTTTTAAAGATTTATCTTTATTATTGAAAATGGTAACCAATGCAACCGTTTGTTTAAACAGCTACAACTAAAAATAATACGATGAGTAAATCTTTTATATTAAGTCATAATAAATAATAACAGTTTTATTCTATGAAATTTTTAAATCATTGAAGTCTGAAGCAATTTGTCTTGGTTTTACAGATAATCATCTAAGAGGAAAGCCACAAAGAAGATTAAAACCTTCCCTTGATTCAATTGACAAAATGGTCGCCTCCTTTTACCTTGTTCTCATTATTGATTAATAATTTTTCCTGATTCCTGTGAGGACAAATATTAGTCTGCTGGAATGGAGTCTGGAACATTCGTAAATCAGGAATAATTGGCTTGGTTCTTTTTACTGGAACGCTGTATTCGCCTTCTTTCATATTAGCCAACTAAAAGGAGATCAAAGCAAACGTTAAATGCGGGTTATGCTTGAGCGTCAAAGAAATTAGGTAGGTTTAAAACACTGGTCTGACCTATTTTCGAATCTTCCTTGAATGAGGAAAAGGGATTAATTTCTGGGATTAATGGAAAAAATCCAATTTATTGATCAATAGAAATGTGGTCAGCCTCGTGAATAAAATGGTTATATATTTCTGTGTCAGAGAGGCATTCCCTTCTCTCTAAAAAAAAAAAAAAAAAAGGCAGAAAAGAATTTCATCTTTAATCTTGATTTCATTGGTGTTAGAGTTGGAAAACTGGTGTAACATAATATAAAATACCCTAATTCCTATTCTTATTTAATAAAGTTCAATTATTATAATAAACTTTATTTTTAGAGGCTACTTGTTTGAGTTGCTCTCTTAGTGTTTTATTTTATTAAACAGTGAAATTAAACAAAACTACCCAGTTAAAAAATCCCACTAAATAAAATTGGTACTTATGTCTTAAAAACAAAACAAAACAAAACAAAATCATGGCCAGGACCCCCAATACGTGCACCCACTTAAATAACGTTTATTGTAATTATAATCTGGGTAAAAACTTAAAGCTACTAAAAATAATATAATTCTTAAAATGGCGAAGTTAAATCAGGTTTGATATGAGTAAAAAGGACGTTGGTAGGAAGTGAAAATTACTGGGATAAGACGGTTAGATAATTAAAGAGGTTACGGTTGTAATGATTAGGGAATTATCCACGAAGGATTCTGTTCCATAAAGTAAATGTTTAAAAAAAAAGGTGGCTCAATAAAACTTTCTACTTACTTCTGGAATACGGAGGAAATAACGGTGATTCAACTCGACGGAGGTAACATAAAATTGCCGTGTCGTAAAGATCTGAACTGATGGAATGAAGTAAATATTTTTTTTATCAATTCACTCCAATAAACTACATCTGGCACCAAAGTCTCTGGTCGGGAGAATGGAGGTTTCGAGGAGCGTGGAATCATCTTTAATTGTTGTTGATTCACCTTTACGACAGCAAGGTCTCTGATCGGGAGGTTAGATGTTTTGAAGAGAGTGGAACCACTATTTAATTGCTGTTGTTCAAAGGTCCACCTTTACGACAGCAAGGCCTCTGATTGACAGAATGAATGCATTGAGGAGCGTAGAACCATCTCTTTGTTCCAGGTTCACATTTACAGAAGCAAGGTCTCTGATTGGGAGATTGGAAGTTTTGAAGAGAGTAGAACCACCACGTAATTGCTGTTGTTCAAAGGTCCACCTTTACGACAGCAGGGCTTCTGATTGTGAGATTGGACGTTTTAAAGAGAGTAGAAACGCCTATTAATTGCTGTTGTTCTCAGGCCCACCTTTACGACAGCATGAAATCTGTTTGAGAGATTGGAAGTTTTGAATAGAGTGGAACGATCACTTAATTGCTATTCTACCTAGGTTCACCATTACGTTAGCATGGCCTCCAATTGAGAAATTGAATGAATTGAGGAGTGTAGAACCATCACATAATTGCTGTTGTTCTCAGGTCCACCTTTACGGCAGCATGGCCCCCGATTAAGAAAGTGAATAAATTGAGGAGCTCAGAACCATCTCTTAATTGTTGTTGTTCCTAGGTCCATCTTCACGACAGCATCGTTTTAGTTCGGAACTTTTGAAGACAGTAGAACTAACTCTTGATTGCTGTTGTTTCCAGGTCCACCTTTACGACAGCAAGGCCTTTGATTGACAGATTTAATGCATTGAGGAGCGTAGAACCACCTCTTAATTGATGTTGTTGCCAGGTCCACCTTTACGACAGCAGGGCTTCTGATCGTGAGATTGGACTTTCTAAAGAGAGTAGAAACACCAATTAATTGCTGTTGTTCTCAGCTCCACCTTTACGACAGCATAGTTTCTAATCGGAACATTTGAAAAGAGTGGAACCACCTCATAACTGCTGTTGTTTCCAGATCCAACTTCACGACAGCATCGCTTTAGTTCGGAACTTTTGAAGACAGTGGAACCAACACTTAATTGCTGTTGTTCCCTGGTCCACCTTCACGACATCAAGGCTTCTGATCAGAACTTTTGAAGGGAGTGCAACCAACTTTTAATTGTGTTGTTCCCAGGTTTGTCTTTACGACAGCAAGGCCTCTGATTTACAGATTGAATGCATTAAGGAGCGTAGAACCACCTCTTAATTGCTGTTGTTCCGAGGTCTACCTTTATGACAGCATGGCTTCAGATTGGAAGATTGGAAGTTTCGAAGAGAGAGGAAACACCACGTAATTGCTGTGGTTCAAAGGTCCACCATTACGACGGCAAGGCCTCTGATTGAGAGATTGAGTGCATTGAGAAGCGTACAACCACCTCTTAATTGCTGTTTTTCCTCGGTTCATCTTTACGACAGCATGGCTTCTGATCAGAACTTTTGAAAAGAGTGGAACCACCTCTTAATTGCTGTTGTTCCTAGGTCCACTTTTAGAACAGCAAGGCCTCTGATTGAGAGATTGAATGCATTGAGGAGCGTAGAATCTTCTCTTGACTGCTGTTGTTCCCAGGTCCACCTTTACAAAAGTATGGCTTCTGATCGGGAGATTAGAGGTTTGAGGAGCGTTGAACCAACTCTCAATTGCTGTTACTCCTAGTTCTATCCTGGCGCTGTGCAGTTAAATAATGAGCAACAAAATTAAAACAAAATACTATGAAAGTATAAAGATGCAACATTAATTTTTATAGAAAAAAAAATATATGATTGAATGACCAAAATGACCAACGATACATTTTATTTGTAGCCGTAACGTAGTTCGTCCTGAGTATGACGTTAAACTACATCCAGCAGTAAGGTATCTGATCAGAAAGTTAGAGAGCTTGAGTAGCATGAAACGAACTTTTAACCGCTGCTGTTCCCAGGCCTTCTTGACCGGGTTTGTAGCACATGTTAGGATCCCAGTTATGGGCAAATAATAAGCCCACAAACAAAAATCAACAGTAAATCATTATAATAAATGGAGAAACATTTTTATAGCGAAATGACAGTGAAGCAACAGTAAAAAAAAATATATAAAAATACGCTCTACGGAGAAATAAAAATCAATGAAATGATAAAAAATACAGCAATGCATCATATTACCAATCGCCCGGTTCACACTCCACCCACGTCTATTGGACAGGTTAAGAGGCTCATCCCTTGTTCCCTGTTTAGGATGTGGTTTCCGGCTTTCTCTTTTCCAATCTTCTCACTTTGTTTTTTTTTCAATTGGAGTAGATAGATCTATCTATCGCCCGGTTCACACTCCACCCACGTTTATTGGACAGGTTAAGAGGCTCATCCCTTGTTCCCTGTTTAGGATGTGGTTTCCGGATTTTTCTTTTCCAATCTTTCCACTATTACGTAGCCCCCTGCACGTCAGTGGCGTTACCGCCTTGCTCGGGGTGATACGATAAAAAAAATATATATATATCTAAAAAACATACCTTTACTCTGAAAGTTTTTTTTTTAATGATTTTGCCCCAAGCCGACGCGGGACCACTACTAGTGTGCAGGTGGTTACTGTCAAAGAAAAGACTGGGTTCAGGAAAAGATAAAATATGAACGAGATTCAAGAAGATAGAATAAATAAATTTACGTTGCATTTAAATTTTTAGAAATTGTATCTATCAAGGAAGCAAGTAAACGAGATTTGCAGAGGTGGAAAACGCAAACAAATAAACTGTTCAAATAGAAGTAGCAGTTAAATTTAACTATTTCAGCGGTAAAAGCATGGGACGTAGATGTCAACCTAGTCTTCTTATTATTCAATCTCCCGTGTTTTTTTCAGAACGCAAGCGATCATGCACCCCCAATCTCTTTATCTATAGTGGCTCTTAGCACGCTTTCTCCTGTTATCCACCCAAACACTGCTCCGCCAACTAAGCCGTCAAGTATGTTATCCGCATCTTTCCCCTGTCTTTCTTTCTCTCTAACTGACCTGTGAGTATCAGGTTACCCAACTCCTTCTTTCTCATTACATGTCCCAGGAACTTTAGCTGTCTTTTTCTGACGTTAAGTATTAGACCCCCTTTCGCTTCCATCTTCTTCAAAATCTCATCGTTGCTAACATCTATATCTGTTGTATCCTTCTGCTGAACCACATTTCGGTTGCTTCAAGTCTCTCTTTTATCTTTGATGAGATTGTCCAGCATTTACTGCCATATTGAAAAACAGACATCACATATCAATCCAGTATTCTCTTCTTTGTTTCTAGCGAAATTTTCCTGTCTTTCAATATACTAGCCAGCTTTTGAAATGCCTCCTTGGCTTTGTCAATTCGCCTTTGGATCTCCGTATTGCACTTTCCATCATCTGATAGAATACTTCGCAGGTACTTAAATTCCTGTACCTGCTTGTAGTTGGCATTTTGGGTTTCTCTTTTTGCTGATGACCATGCATTCGGTTTTCTTGTAATTTATTTGTAGTCCTTTCCGCTTTCTTTAGCTGCCTTTTGTAGAAGGTCTTGTAATTTCCTTTCCGTGTCTGCTATCAGCACTGTATCATCTGAGTATCTGATATTGTTCAGATTGCAGCCATCGATGACGAATACTGACATGACTTCTACGGCCCTCAGAATAATTGCGCTACAAATTGAATAGATCCGGTGAAAAGACACATCCTTGTCTTACACCCTATCTTTTTATATCTTCTGAATTCGTTTCATTTCCGTATGTAGGCGGTTTGCTGTAAGTAGAGGTTTTTGATTACTCTAATGTTTTTCCCAAATAGTTCTAGGTTACTGAACATTTCTATTAAGTAGTTATGACGTACTTTGTCGAATGCCTTTGCGTAGTCTATAAAACACAGGCACATGTCCTTCTTCATTTGTATTGCCCTTTCTGATAGAATTCTAAGAACGTTCCTTGTTCAAGTGTCTTTGACGCAACCGCACTGTCCTTGTCCAATCTCTGGTCTGATTCTGCTGCGCACTCTATTCATCAGGATTCGGATGATGAATTTTCTTATGTGACTCATTAAGCTGATTCTTCGGTGGATTTCACATGTGTTTGCACCGGGTTTCTTAGGCAGTTCTATGAAAATCAATCTACTTAGGTCTCCAGGTATCTCACCACTGTATCATCATCATTTATCCATCACACCCAGATGGTGCATAGGGCAGCAACTTTTTTTTGTTGCTGTTTCTGTAACAAATGGTTTTTTTACGGGGCAGGGTTGTTAGCTCTGCACCCAACCCCCAAACCTGGAGGACCGGTGGACCATTCTTGGTCCTTACGTTTACAGCACCTGGTATTCCCAAATGGTCACCCATTTAAGTACTGACTAGGCTTGATGTTGCTTAACTTCGGTGATTGGACGGGAACCGGTGTATTCAACTCGATATAGATTTCATTTATTATTTCTGTAATTTTCTCTCTGTGGAAATCGTCTAAGGCTGTCAGCATCTCTTTTAAAATGCCGGCTGATTCAGCTGATGTGTTTCTCTTCAATCTAGCCATTGCACCTTCCATTCTGGATTTTACTAGGAAAAGAAAAGAAGGCCATTTAGAGCAGTTGCCATGAAAATATTCGTAGTTAAACGCAGAACGAAGCTATGTCCCGATCGATTACATGGCATATCTTTCTTTGAATTTTGTCAAGAACTTCGAGATCAATAGCAGGAGCACCCAACCAGATGTGGTAACAGTAGTCAATGCACAGACGAATGGTAGAATTATATGTTCAAGATCGATTCTGATGAAAAATCCGTAACACGGAGACCCAACATTTCTAGCAATAGACACAGCTATAGATTGGATGTAATCTTCCAGTTCTTCTTCTTCTTCTTCTTCTTCTTCTTCTTCTTCTTCTTCTATGTGCCCTGTCCCTTCAGGACGTAGGCGATCATGGCTTTCCACGTTTCCCTATCCCTGGTGGCTCTGAGCACGCCTTCTCCTGTTACACATGGAATCCTCGTTCTGTCATCCACCTGATTAGGTTCTTCAAATATGTTATCCGTTGCGTTCCCCTGTCTCTTTTTCCCTCTATCTGGCCTGTTAGTATCAGATTCTCCAGGCCCTCCTTCCTCATTGCGTGATCTAGGAACTTCAGTTGTCTCTTCCTGATGCTCGGTATTAATTTCCTTTTTGTTTCCATAATTTCCAAAACCTCATCATTGCTCACATGCTCGATCCATGAGATTCGCAGCATCCTTCTCTAGAACCACATTTCAGTTGCTTCAAGTTTTTCGTTCATCTTTGATGGTATTGTTCAGCATTCACTGCCATATTGAAGGACTGACATCACGTCCAGTTCAGGTCGGTTGAAAAAGTGAGGTCAATGAGGCGCTGTGTGTTACCCTCCAGGAGACAAGCATCATCCGTGCTGATGGAGTCCAGGAAATTTTATATATAGCTATATACAAAATATCTGCAGTTGAAAGTACTGAAAATGTAGATTTCGAGATTTGAAAAAATATAGCCGTTGATGTGCAGCCAGACAAAATCAACCAACAAACGAACCAGCCGTATCGTAGCTTCCCTGTGTCTTTTCTATAGATATTTTCATGATAATTATTCTGACGAGCTTTTCTCTTTGATTTAATTACTGCTGGTGAGTACATTTTGTTGACAAGATTTCTTGAATATTAAGGCCAGCAAATGGAAATAAAGAAACATACTGTTTAATGTGTTTTAGGACCAATATTATTTGATGAGACAGTCAAAGGTGATAAGTATCTAGAAATTCTGATGAATCAAGTTGTTCCACAGCCTAATTCACATGACCTTTATTTCTAACAAGCTGGGTCACTCCATATTATCATATTATTGATATTGACTCAACGAATTTAAGCGTGGCACTAGATTGGCAAATAGGTCTCATCATTTCACTACTGAATTTGTTAACAGGAACCGTAAGTTTTAAGTTAATAATTTCTTCTCCTGCAATTTTTTCACTTGTGGACCTCTCTCAGAATGTCATATTCTCCTGTCAGCTAAGATTTTCAAAAATGTAAATGTCACGTCAATCGACATTTTCTGACTCCTTTAATCCTGTTCCTTTATTGTCTGTAGAGTTTTATTTTGAAGATTCTTTCACTCTCATTAACTCCTTCCGTCTTAGTAGCTTTGTTGTCTTGCTTGGAGTAGAATAATTAAAAGAATATTTCTTTTTTTTTTTTCTTTTTTTTCTTTTGTCATTCTGGCAACGAACTAAGCGAAATATTTTGCGTTATAACTCGTCTTTGTCTTTGTTCAATACATATGGATTGACAGCCCGTACCTTTAAAACAAACTCATAAAGTTCCATGCAAAGAGTTGTTAGCTATAAATTTTCGTAATTAAAAAATAATAAAGGATTATTGTTATATTTACACAATTTACTTTGCTCGGGCTGTTGTCCACATTTTTATTTCTATGTTCACGACGTTTCAGGCATTGTACGCTTCGACCTTCTTCCGGTGATTAGAATTACGAATAGAATTTTTTATTTCGATCACTATGGCATATTGTTCTCGTTCCACGAACACTGCCACTTCCGGATGTCTTAGTTATCTTCCTTTAACTCAACTGTCTAAATTTTTGCTCACCACTGCTGTAGCCATGTATGGAACTCACAACTTTTGGGGTCAAGTCACTGAATCTAAGAAACACTTAGAGATTTGAGTTAAAGAGAGATAGTCAGTCAGTTAAATGCCATACCTGATACATGCTTGGGCGATCATGTCTCGAAAGAGCCATGACTAACTGGGCAGAAGATTATCCTACAGTAGATTGCTGTTACTTAGACCGGTTGCAAGACAATGCTATAGAATCCAATCTGTCCTGTCATTTAACCCATAACTGAAGGGAAGAGACGGGTTAATAACTTTCCAAGGATATTTACGCGTAAGGGAATACGAGGAATTTAACTGGAACTCGAAATCGAATACTCGATTTCTCGTTCTGAGTTGATATCCACTTCCCCACAACGCACATCCTAAAGGGAGATAACTAAGACTAAAAAATATTAGTCCAGCTGATAAAATTTCTATGAACTGCTTACTAGAATTGTATGCCATTGTCAGGTTCACTTACTGCTATGACTACAATTGTAGCTTGTAAGATCTTGTTTGCAACTTCGTGCTTATCCTCTGTCGTTTTTGCCATGATCAAAATAAATATTACTGGCTGTAGGAAAACATGATAATTAAATACCTGATTTTAAAATTCTTTATCTAATTAAAAAAAGTCACTGAAATATATTCTATCGTTTAAATAAATCTTAATTTTTTAAAAAATCATTTCACCCCGAGCAAGGCGGAAACGCCACTGATGTGCAGGGGGCTATAAAAATGTAAAATGATTAATTAGAAAAGAGTGAGGAGTACAAACTAGTTAGAAAGAAACAATAGAAAGCTGAGAAAGCAGGTGCGATGACAGATACATAGGTGGAGAGAAAGGGAAGGTGATACGGGGGTGAGGAGAGAGCTAGAGGCCAGTGGTTAGTAGATGAGTATTGACTTTGCATTTAAATTTCTGGAGGTTGTAGCCGTCAGGAAAGCAAGAATACGGGAGCGAGTTCCACAGGCGGGAAGTGCGAGAGAAGAAGCTGCAGGAGTAGAATTGTTGTCTGCATTTGGCTATGATCATTTTAATACACGGTGATTTTTAAGTACAGCTTAGATGTAACACAAAACCGAAAGTACGGCCACCCAGTGAGGATCGAACTTACTACACAATTGCAACTCTTCTAGTAAAATCAGGTCGAGGTGTTCATAGCCACTCAGCCACACGCCCATATGATCATTTCAATACATGATCATATGGGTGCGTGGCCGAGTAGTTAGAACGCTCGCTTCTGGACAATGACCGGGTTCGAATCTCACTAAGGTCGATTTGTCAGGAAGGTGACTTTTTCGTGTTATCAGTCTGAACGAGGCGACCCCAGCATGTAGCACCTTTGGAAAGTGCCTGGAAATTATGCCCTTTGGGAATCGTCGTTGTGTTAACTCGAAGTCACAAGTCATCGTGACTGAGGGTTTGGGTGCCCTAGGTTTGTTCAGACTGTTGTTCACGATAGATAATGCATTCTCTCCCAGAAAATGTAAATAAGGTCCGCTAAGCATAGTTGCAGTATAAACTACAGGTGGTCTCAGTGGGTGTTCAACAAACAGAAATGTGCAGGAGTAGCTAGACGCTATGATAGTTATCCAGGGATACGAGTGACCAGCCATACCATACCCATACATGATCACCTAGATCTTGGAAACCCTTTACATTAAAAAAAAAAAAAGACAACAAGCCATTATCAACTATATTTGTTTCACCCCAGAATTGAATGTGTTAAAATTTCTTTAAACTGTAAAGTAATTTTATCACGTGCCTTGTGGTGTAGTGAATATCGACTCGAAACGACAACTCGGGGAGCCGAGTTGGAATTCTAGTTGAATTCCTTGCATTCACTTACGCACAAATACCCTTGGGAAAGGTAATAATTCGTCTCTTCCCTCCAGTTATGGGTTAAATAATAGGACAGATTGGGTTCTGTAGCTTTGGCTGGCAACCAGTCTACCGCAGAAAGCAATGGCAACCTACTGTGGGATAATCTTCTGTCGAGTCAGTCATGTCTCTTTCGAGACATGATCGCCCAAAGCGTGTATCACGTATGGCACTTAACTGACTGAATTTTATCACGTGATGCAAAGTTCTATATTCATAGTTATGATACGTTGATTTTGCAGCCACGTCGATTTCAAATTTTACACAGTAAAGAAATCACAAACGTTGTAATGAGCATTTCTTGATTTTCCCTTCTTGTAGAAAGAGTGAAAAGTCGAGAAATAATTTCATTTTTCCTCCTCATTTATTAGACATCATTCTTACTGGTTGTGTAACACTTAGTGGCTAGTCAAATATTCTATTTTTACAGAAAAGAAAATCTTGTACACGCCCGAAAGGAAAGACGTGCTTCTGACTTTTGAGTAGAAACCGTCCTTCGCAACATCTGCTAGTTCCTTTTTTTTTCAAAGACGGGGTGAAAGCATTTAACACATTTTTATATTTTGCATGTCTTCGTTTGTAAAAAGTACAACATCCTTTTAATTCTTTTTTCTAGACTTTTTTATTTATTTGTTACTAGCAGTATAGCCCGGCGTTGCTCGGGTGTAATGAAAGCTATAAAACTAATCCATGGTCCTGGAGCTCAGACTCTTTGGACGTTGGCACGAAAGACTAAAAAGCAATACTTGTTTCCAGTTAAGGCGAAACCGTAGACTGAAAGAAAAATGAATGGATGTAAGTCAAATTTTGAAGTTTGGTGAGAATCAGATAAAAATTGTGAATTTTTATAAAGGATATACAGACAGATAAACAGACACACACCCAAACATCTTGCCTTATATATATATATATATATATATATATATATATATTTTATCGATTTTCTGCACTATTGTAAGAAACTTCTGAATATCATTTCTTATGTCTTTGTGTATCAAATTTGATTAAAATCGGACCACTCCTTCTATAACCCGATTTTTTCGATTATCCATTTTCGATATTTATCGGGGGTACCTCGACACAAAACCTAGGTAAGAACACTCGCAGACGCTTATAGTACAACTGTGTAAAATTTCAAGAAAATCGGTTCAGCCGTTTCAGAGTTTATAGGTAACGGACACACACACACACACACACACACACACACACACACACACACACAGGTACATTTATAAAATAAGTTTAGATAAATGATTGGGTAGATTTATGCTTAGACAACCAGATATTGACAAGAGCGCTCAACATTCATTTTAGTGGCCTAATAACTTCGTTCTATATAAAAAAAAAAGCCAAAGATTCCTGAATGCGATCAGACTATAACATCATTTAACTGAAATTTACACCTGATATTTAACGTCTTAGACATCATGAGAAACTCAACAATAGACATTTTCTGCTTAAATATACCGTGTAAGGGAAACCGCAAATGTATATATTATATATATTATATATATATTCTACTACACGCGTTTCTGGTCTTGTGACCTTCATCGGACAGAGAATGGTTGTTTTCACATATTGTAAGGAATTAATTATCGTTATAGTCTCTGTGTTCAGTGATTGTCTTGTCTGTGTGTGATAGTAGTTCACACTTTTTTGTACTTGCGAGGGAATCTTCTGCTTCAAGGGGTAATAAAATATTTTTTGATGGGTCAAATAGCCTGCAAAGGAAGGTTTTGTTTTCATTTTTTTTATTTATATATACATAGACACATACATATATACACACACATATACATATACTTTCTACGTCGTTTAAATTTTCGTGTGTGTGCCACTGTGTTTGCTCTTGCTAGTATGTATAAATATTTGTGCGTGTGCGTGTGCGCGTATGCGCGTGCGCACGTGTTCCGACGAGTGTATCTGGTCATTCTGTGTACGGGTTGTACGTCCGTGTGTGCGTGGGGATATGATCTATTTAGTGCTGGTTTGAATTTGTTTATGATTTCTTTTTCTTGTATTTATAGGTAGGAATAATTGTATGTCTGATAGAATGGCATAATTTTAAATTTATCTTCATTAGATTAGAAGATGTGTTTTCATACAAAGAGTTTTCTGTTGTCTGATAATTTGATGTTGCTTTTGTGAAGGGAAACTCTGTTGTTTAGTGGTTGGCTGATCCAGAGTTTTGCATTTTGTGCACTTGAGTGCATATACCACATTTTTGGAGATGCGGTTTAAGTTTTTGTTTATTTTGAATGTCTTTGTGAGGTTTTTCAAAAGTTTAGGTGTTTCCTTCTATAATGATATCACAAATCCCACATCTTTTTTGTTACGTATTGCAACCTCCTGAAGCACCCCAAAGAGACGCAACGTTGAACAGACTCTAGCATATGTTTCAACATACAACAGGAACTATCAAGAACTATTCACTGAAATTACAAAAAATTAAGAACTACTTAACAAATTTGTTAAAAATGAAAAATACACTAAAAACAGCTAAATATTTAAAAGCAAACACCAAGCAAAAATCCTGAAACACATATTTATCTCATTCAAATTTAGCCAACATATAATACAAGGAGTTACAAAATGTAACAAAAAAAAAAGTGGAGTTTGTGTTATCATTATAGAAGGAAACATCTACACTTTTGAAAACTCCAAAAAGAGATTCACAGCGAACATAAATTTAAACTGTAACTCCAAAATTTGGTATATGCACTCAAATGCATAAAATGCAGCAAATCTTATATAAGGGATCAACCATCCACTAAGCAACAGAATTTCCATTCACAAAAGCAACATCAAATTAACAGACAGCGCTTTGTACCACAACACATTTTTCACTGTAATCAAGGTAAATTTAAAATTATGCCTTTGTATCAGATAGACAATTATTATTACCTACAAATACAAGAAAAAAATTAATAAACAAATTTAAACCAGCATTAAGTAGATCATAACCCTCCTCCAAGCACACACGGACACAACACGCACACAGAATGACCAAATACACGTGTCGGAACACGTGCGCACGAGAATGCACACACACACACACACACACACACACACACACACACATTTACACATACTAGCAAGAGCAAACGCAGTGGTGCTCTAACGAAAAATTACACGATATATCTTCTTCTTCTATGGGCCCTGTCTCTTCAGGACGTAGGCGATCATGCTTCTCCACGTCTCCCTATCCCTAGTGGCTCTTAGTATGTTTGCTCCTGTTACACCTCGCGTCCCCCGTTCCGTCATCCACCTGACCATGCCCTGAAAATATGTTATCCGCTGCCTTCCTCTGTCTCTCTTTCCTTCTATCTGGCCACTCAGTATCAGGTTCTCCAGGCTCTCCTTCCTCATTGCGTGTCCCAGGTCCCAGGAACTTCAGTTGTCTCTTCCTGATGCTCACTATTAATTGCTTTTTCGTTACCATTCTTTCCAACACCTCATCGTTGCTCGCATGCTCAGTCCACGATATCTGCAGCATCCTTCTGTAGAACCACACATCCGCTGCTTCAAGTTTTGTCCTTATGATATTGTCCAGCATTCACTGCCGTATTGAAGAACTGACATCACATAGCAATCCAGCACTCTTTTTTTTGTTTCTAGTGAAATTTTCCTGTGAGTTAGTACTTTACTCAGCTTCTGGAACGCGTCCTTTGCCATGCCAATTCACCCTCGGATCTCTGTGTCGCACTTTAGAAGTGTTAGAACACTTCCTAGGTATTTAAATTTTTAACTAAAAAACAAAAGAAATAAGCACGAAAATTTCCTCTGCCGGATATTTGATCCATTCAAAATTATTTTATTACCCCTTAAAGCGGAAAGAGATTCCGTCACAAGTACAAGAATGTACGAACTACCATGCACAAACTAGATGATGACTGAACACAGAGACTATAACGATAATTAATTCCTTACAATATGTGAAAACAACCATTCTCTGCCTGATGAAGGTCACGAAACCAGAAACGTGTGTTGCAGAAAATGAAATACAAACATAAAATGCAACAGATTTTATAAAAGAATATTTGCGGTTTATTTCTTTATTTTAAACATACACTTTTCTCTCGTTGGAACTACTGTAACATCCCCATCCTTATTATATATATATATATATATATATATATATATATATTGATTGTTTAATACTTAGTTGTTGGTCATAATAGTGTTAGACTAGCACACATTTGTATTAAAAAGTGTTCGATATAATTATATTGTAGAACTTTTGAATATTTTCCATTTTTCAACGAGTCATTTCTCTACTCAGGCTTCTACCATGAGTGGTGTCTTCAGGCGATTTTATTAACTCTCTCTCTCTCTCTCTCTCTCTCTATATATATATATATATATATATAGAGAGAGAGAGAGAGAGAGAGATAGACGCGTGATCTAGAGTTTAGAACGTTCCCTTTAAGACCATTAAACCCGGGTTCGAAAATAACGATGGAAGGTGAATTCTTAATGTAACCAGTCTTGGTGATTCTTTGGAAAATGTCTGAAAACCAGACCACGAGTTGATCAAAACCACATGAATGAAAATGAGTACAAATTAAACTGTCGTTTGGAATTAATGTTTGTCACTTTTTTTTTCAGTGTACTGGCTTTTTTCTAACTGATAATCATGACGTATTATGAGTTATCCCCCAGATACTGTAACTACGTTCAGCTCAGCTTAGTTGTAGCAAGTTCTTAAAACAAAACGCAAATGTACCTGAGAAGGTTCTGCAACAGGGATAGTCTAGCCGCTTAGCAGACGTCTGTGCATGGAGTAGCCGACTCTACATATATATATATATATAGCCAGTCATTATCTGCACACACACACACACACACACACACACACACACACACATATATATATATATATATATATATATATATATATATATATATATATAAACAGGATGCAATGGATAAAATGTCGACTAAATTACGCCAAAGTGAAAATAGCACTGACATCTCATTTTAACAGATATATTTACCAAAAATTACACAGAAATATCTTTAAATGCTAAATAGTAAATTCATTCAATAAAATGGCTATTAGCCTTAACCCCGGCTTTCACACGCCGTCGGAATCGCCTGCAACTCTTATAGATGGTATCCTTGCTTAAATTGGTGAATGCTACCGTAATCTTTGTCTTCAGTTCATTTTTATTGTTACAAGGAGTGTTGTTGGTCTTTCGCTCTACTGCGCGCCACGCGTGATATTGGAGTTTGGGGAGTTAGCTAGTCAGGTGTGATGTGGTTGCATAAATTGTCTGACTTGATTTTCCTGCTTGTGTGGCATGGTGCAGAGTCCTGTTGTCCTGATATAGGGTCTTCAGGCAGCCACTCTTTTGATCCAGAGCGGCATTTGATGTAGGTTTCCGCGTTGAGTCTAGAGCACCTTAGAAAGATGAATGAAGGCATAACTAGTGATCGCTCCAAACCCTTTGACGTTAACTAGATATTTGGTTTCATCTCTCTCAGCACGTCTTTTAGAGACAAAGCAAACTAACGGTTGTTCTGTGTATTCACTATCTTATCCTGGCATAATTTTTATCGTCTAAAAAAAAAACAAAAAAAAAAACAAAGCATGTTTAGTTGTAGGGGATACTTGAGGTTGTCCAAAAGTTTCAGAGTGCTGACTATGATCTTGTCCTTCATGGCTTGGGTTAGAAATTGACCTTTTCTCATCTTGTATGAGAAATACTAAATGCCTTCGTGCTCTACCTGCCTGATAATGCAACTCAGACATTCCTGTATTCCTGGCTATGGACCTGATTGACTTTGAAGAATTATTGTCAATAATGGCCTGGGACTCACCAACAAATCCGGGAGTTCTTTTCTTATCAGAACGATCAGAGTGGGTTTTCTCACATGTCATGCCTTCGCAATCACCATTACACTCATCCAACTCTTTCCGAATCCTATGCACTATCTTTATATTGACACATAAACACTCTGATGTGTTCGTATTGGAACTTGCAGCGCTAATGTCAAGCACTACAGCCTGCCGTTTCCAAATTTCATGGGGGAATGAAGTCCCTCATGTTGATCTTTTACTGACTGATGGCGCCCAACTGACCCTACTATACTTTTCAGTCTACAAAATAAAAAGAAAACAACGCGTATGCACGAAATTAAAAATATAACATGGCGACAATTTACCCATTGCATCCTGTATATATGTATTTGTGCATCGATTGAAAGTTATTCAAATATCCTAATTTGTTCGAGAATTCCAAAAACAATATTATTCAAAATATAAAATTTGAAAGTTTAATGATCTTAAATGATGCTGAATTAAAGAGGAAACTTATCTACATATTCATCTGAAAAGTCAGATTTTTTTTTATTAATCATGAATTTGAAGATAAATTATTAATTCATGGAAGGTGTCTCGAAATCTATGTTTTGTGGGCTACGTCCATATACATGCATATCTCCACACAATGAAGAATGGCAGGAAATATTGCAAACAATTAGCAAACAACCAGTTAGATGTAAAAAAAAAAATTCAGTCGCTATACACCTACACTTGACTTCCAGAATATCCGTTTCCGTTTGAGCATGGCGGATAGGGGACAATAATTAATCTATCGAATGCTTATAATTAGTTTTTAAAACTCCAAATTCAGCGGACCGTTAGTTAATCCGAAAACAAATAAAAAGCGAGCCCTTAAATTGGAAATTAGTAACAGAAAATTTTTTCCGCTATGAAAGGACTACTCAGTAACTGAGTAACTTAAATAAAATGCAGATAGCCGTTACACTGAAACCACCACATACAGATTCCTGATTGTCCTCTTTGGTATCCTTCTTAATGTTATATAACCGAACAAACCTCTTTGTTCTTATCAGCATATACTCTCTCTCTCTCTCTTTCTCTCTCTCTCTCTCTCTTTGTCAAACACATACACATTTATGGAACTCTTTGACTGGCTGTGAACTTTAAATAATATCTCTTAAGAACCGTGTCATACGTTTTTGGAAATAACCATTTTTTGTTGTGGTTTAACTGACTCGGACGAGAAGCTATGCCGGTCAAGCAACGTCTAAACAGTGCCTTTAAGCGAAATCCTTCTCGTCATAGATTCTTCGAAATTATCATATCTCCTCAGTTTCGCATCTAAACGTGTTCGACAACCCACTAAAAATAACGTTTGAAGTGATAAAAATGTGTCGGTTTCATAAAATAAAGAACAATCCGTTTTTCTGAGGAGATATGATAATTTCTTTTTTTTTTTAATCATTTCACCCCAAGCAAGGCATTCCACTGCCACTATTGCGTAGGGGGTTACATAGGGGAAGGTGAAGAGAAAGAGTGGTTAGATATAGGAAATGTTAGAAGGAGGGTGATAGACGGGTAAGTATACCGAGAATGAGGGTTGGGTAGATGGTAAGAGTTTGAGAGAATGGATGCGCGTTAGTGTTAGAGGAATCTATGGCGAGAAAGGTTTTGCTTAAAGGCCATTTTGTATCTGTTTAGTTATTTATTTATACAGGGTGTCCACAAAGTTCGTGTGCAGTTATTTCTATCTTCTTCTTCTTCTTCTATGTGCCCTGTCCCTTCAGGACGTAGGCGATCATGGATCTCCACATCTCCCTATCCCTTGTGGCTCTTAGCATGTTTGCTCCTGTTGCTCCTGGCAACCCCCGTTCTGTCATCCACCTGATCAGACCCTGCAAATATGTTATCCGCTGCCTTCCTCTGTCTCTCCTTCCTTCTATCTGTCCAGTCAGTATCAGGTTCTCCAGGCTCTCCTTCCTCATTGCATGTCCCAGGAACTTCAGTTGTCTCTTCCTGATGCCCAGCATCAATTTCCTTTTTGTTGCCATTCTTTCTAATACTTCGTCGTTTCTTGTATGCTCAGTCCACGATATCCGTAGCATCCTTCTGTAGAACCACATTTCGGCCGCTTCCAGTTTTGTCCTCATTTTCGATGATATTGTCCAGCATTCACAGCCGTATTGAAGAACTGACATCACGTAGCAGTCTAGCACTCTTTTCTTCGTTTCTATTGAGATCTTCCTGTGTGTTAGTATTTTGCTCATCTTCTGGAACGCGTCCTTTGCCATGCCAATTCGCCTTCGGATCTCCGTGTCGCACTTTCCATCTCCTGTTAGAACACTTCCTAGGTACTTAAATTCTTGGACTTGTTTGATTCTGTTATCCCCCACCTGTATTTGGCATTTTGGGTTGTATCTTTTGCTGATGACCATGCACTCAGTTTTCTTAAAGTTTATTTGTAGTCCCTTCTTGTCACTCTCCACTGCTACTTTCTGTATGAGATCTTGCAGTTTCCTTTCCGTGTCCGCAATCAGTACTTATGTTGTTCAGGTTGTGGCCTCCAATAACAAATCCTGGTGTGTCATCTAGGGTCCTCAAAATATTCTCGCTGTATAGGTTGAACAAATCCGGTGAAAAGACACATCCTTGTCTTACGCCTTTTTCTACCTTTGTGTATCTACTGAGGTCGTTACCTGTTCGTATGCAGGCCGTTTGCTGCCAGTAGAGATTCTTGATTATTCTTATGTCTTTGCCGAAAATGTCGAGGTTGCCTAGCATTTCCATCAATTCTTTGTGTCGTATTTTGTCGAATATTTCTATCACAAATACAAATAATGTTATAAATGTTTTAAAGTGCACACGGACTTTATGGACACACTGTGTATATAAACGTTTAACGTGGTTATTTACTGTAATTCGAGCTTTGCCATTGTGGTTAGCTTCCGTGATCCAATAGATAAACCTTATTTCTTTGGTTAAAAAAGCGATTTTTTTTTTACTGGAAAAATGCCGATTCAATTTCAACGGAGGCACAATTATTAGGGCTTTTCAAACTATGCTGGTTTTTATTATTTTCACGGTTTTGAGAAAATTTAAAAAAATATAAAAATAAAATCAGTGTACCTACTAAAAGTAATGTTTACAGAAATAAGAAATAATGTTTATAGAAATAAGAAATAACCCTTAAGGAATACTATATAGAGTAATAAGAAAAATACTTATAATAAGTAAATGCTTATAATAAGTAATATTCCTTATAGTAATAAGGAATAACATATATAGTAGTAATAAATAATGTTTATAATAATAAGAAATAATGTTTATAGTAATAAGAAATAATGTTTACCAGTAAGGAATAATGTTTATAGAAATAAGAAATAACCCTTAAGGAATAATATGTAGAGTAATAAGAAAAATGCTTATAGTTACAAGGAATAACATATATAGTAATAATAAATAATGTTTGTAGTAATAAGAAATAATGTTTACCAGTAAGGAATAATGTTTAGAGAAATAAGAAATAACCCTTAAGGAATAATATATAGAGTAATAAGAAAAATGCTTATAGTTACAAGGAATAACATATATAGTAATAATAAATAATGTTATTAGTAATAAGAAATAATGTTTATAGTAATAAGAAATCCTGTTTACCAGTAAAGAATAATGTTTATAGAAATAAGAAATAACGCTTAAGGAATAATATATAGAGTAATAAGAAATAATGCCTATCGTAATAAGGAATAACATATATAGTATTAATAAATAATGTTTGTGGTAATAAGGAATAATGTTTACAAAAATAAGAAGTAACGTTTATAGCAATAAAAAACAGTATTTATAGAAATAAGAAATATTTATTATAGCATTAAGGAATACTGTTTATAGTAATAAGAAATAATATTGATATCGTAATAAGAAATAATGTTTATAGTAATAAGGAATAACACATATAACAATAAAGATTCATGTTTCTAGCAATAATAAATAACGTTTATAACATTAAAGAAGAATCTTTATAATAATAAAAAATAATTATAGTAATATGTAATAATCTTTATAGTAATAAGAAAATAATTTTTATAGCAATAAGGAATACTGGTTGTAGCAATAAAAATGTTTATCGAAATAAGAAATAATGTCTATAGAAAAAATAAATAATGCTCATAGCATTAAGGAAGAATCTTTATAGTAATAAAAAATAATTATAGTAATATGTAAAAATCTTTATAGTAATAAGAAATAAATTTTATAGCAATAAGGAATACTGTTTGAAGCAATAAAGTTGTTTATCAAAATAAGAAATAATGTCTATAGAAATAAAAAATAATGCTTGTAGTAATAAGGAATAGTGTTGAAATCAATAAGATATAATGCTTGCAGCCATAAGAAATAATGTTTATAGTAATAAGAAATGATTTTTATATAGTAATAAGAAATAATGTTTATAGTAATAGATAATAACACACATAGCAATAAGGATTAATGTTTCTAGCAATAATAAATAACGTTTATATCATTAAGGAATAATGTTTATAATAAGAAGAAATAATGTTTATAGTAATAAGGGATAATGTTTATCATAATAAGAGATAGTGTTTATAGAATAAGGATAATGTATATAGTAATAAGGAATAATATTTATCTTAATAAGAAATGTTATTTATAGAAATAAAGAATAATGTTTATAGCAATAAAAGTAATGTTTATAAGAATAAGAAATAGTGTTTATAGTAATAAGGAATAATGTTTATAGTAATAAAAAGTAATGTTTATAATAAGAAAAAATAATATTTATAGTAACAAAGGAAGACGTTTATAAATTTAAAAATAATGTTTGTAACATTAGGTTATAGTGTTTATATTAATAATAAATAATCCCGGATAAAAATATTTTTTTAAAAAATGACTATTTTCTCCATTTTTTAAAATACTCTCTCTCTCTCTCTCTCTCTCTCTCTATATATATATATATATATATATATATATCATTATATGAATAACTTCAAGAAAAGACTTGAAGTAACAGAAATTTGGGCCTACAGAAGGATACTGAGGATACCATAGGCTGAACTGTGTGCAACGAAGTTTTACAGAAAATAGAAACAAAAAGGAAACTTATCATTAATATCAGGAAGATTCAGTTGAGGTTTCTAGGAACATAATGAGGAAAGAGTGCTTGGAAAATCTGATACTCATAGGACAGATTGCATACAAGAGGTGAAGAGGAAAACAACGCATGACCTATTTAGTGAGCTTGATTGGATGGCAGAACGGGGTTAAAAGAAATAGCAGAAAGATGAGATTTACTAAGAGCTACAAAGGAGAGGAAGTTGTGGAGAGCCTTGATCACTTTTTCCTGAGGGGACACAGCACATAAAATAGAACACATTTAATGCTTCACACTAACGTTCAATGAAGTTTTTTCTCCCTTTAATTACAAGCTTTCATTTACATTCATTATTGGTAGTGTTGGAAACTAAAAAATCTTTTTGTTTCAAATTCTATTAGTTAAAGTTAATAGAATATTTGTCGCCATTCTTCATATCAATCTTGCTTTCCCGGCAATTTTTCACAAGTGTTGTTTGGTTAGAAAACTAATCAAGTTACTTTTCCTTTTGAAACTACTTTTATTTCTCATCTTGATTGATAATGAGAAAATGAAAAATAAACTAATACGTGTAAAGTAATTGAAAATATCTGGAAGCAAAATAAGCCGAATTACAAGACTTAGAAACTAGTGACGCTACACAATCAAACTTTTCATGTTTATCTGGTCAGTATTTTGTCAAATAGAATGCTCATCATATTTGATGCATAAATTCTCATGCAAAAAGAAGCATTACATTTTTAAATCATTTCACCCCAAGCAAAGGCGGGTAAGCCACTAGTACGCAGAGAGTGAAAGTGTGAGAAAAGACTGTGTATAGAGAAGATTGGGGAAAGGGCAAAAGATGAACAGGTTCAAGAAGATAGAAAATGGCGATTGACATCGCATTTAAATTTTTGAAGTTATGAAGGAAGAAAGTAAACAGAAGGGAGTTATACAAGGCGGGCTGTGCGAGAAAAGAAACTGTTTGAGAAGACGTAGAGGTTGCATTTAGCTATTTCATAAATAAAAGGGTGGGGCCTAGATGTCAGTCTAGTAGCACGGTTAAATTCATGTAGTCGGGGCACCTGCCAACAGTTGTCATAAAAATATTTGTAGAAAATACACGTAGGTGAGAAGGTGACGGAAGTCGAAATGCCAAGTCAAGACCGATTACATTGCAGATCCTTTTTCGGATTTTGTCACCTCGAGATGAACAGCAGGAGAAGTAGACCAGATATGACGGCAGTATTCAGTGCAGAGGCGAAGGGTAGATTTGTAAATCCGCAAGATCAACTCTGACCCGGAAATTTATCTAGTATGATACAGTGACCCAAACTTCCTTGCAGAAGATGAAGCTGTTTATTCGATGTAGTCGTTTGACTTCAAGTCGGTTGAAAACGTGAGGCCAACAAGGCGCGGAGTATTGCTCTCCGGGAATCTAACGTCAGCCATGCTGACAGCAGGCAGAAAACATTCTCTACAGTGGTTAAATGTGAGCAGCATTGTTCTGAAGGCGTTAAATTTTACAAGCCATTTCCTGCCATTAATTGGAGGTCCTTTCCAAGAGTACCAACAAGATTTAATTTGTCAACGCTGGTGTATTGCTCTTCAGGAATCTAACGTCAGCCATGCTGACAGCAGGCAGAAAACATTTTCTAAGGTGGTTAAATGTGAGCAGCATTGTTCTGAAGGCGTTAAATTTTACAAGCTATTTCCTGCCACAGTTAACCACTAATTGGAGGTCCTTTCCAAGAGCACCAACAAGATTTAATTTGTCAACTCTGGTGGATTTGTTATTGAGACAGATTTAAATGGATGTGTCATTTGCATAAATATCTACCTGGGAACTGATTACTTCAGGAAGACCATATCTGTAACGAATGACAAGAGGAAAAACTTTCTTATGTCGCCTTGCTTTTTTTTTCAAGAAACATCAGCAAATTACTGTCTCTGTCAAAATATTAATGCTACAGAGATATTTAAACAATTGAATTTAAGCTCTGACGTGTATGTAAATTTTAAACTTATCTCATTCAGTCTTTTAAACAAAATAGGTCATTATATATTTTAATAAAGATAAGTAATACTAACTAGTATTATATGCGTGAGGATGTGCGTTGTGGTGCATTGGATATCGGCTCAGAACGAGAAATCGGGGAGCCGAGTTCGAATTCCAGCCAGATTCATTGCATTCACTTGCGCGCAAATACCCTTGGGAAAGGTATTAATCCGTCTATTCCTTCCAGTTATGGGTTAAATAACAGGACAAATTGGGTTCTATAGCCTTGAGTCGGCAACCATTCTACCGCAGAAAGCAACGGCAACCTACTGCGGGATAATCTTCTGCCCAGTCAATCATGTCTCTTTCGAGACATGATCGCCCAAGCGTGTATCACGTATGGCAGGCACTTAACTGACTGACTTATATGCGTGACCAGTATAACTTGATACTGAGTTCAATACTCACTGGGTACCAAATACTTTCGGCCTTGTACGACGTTTAAGCTACGCTTAGTAAATATTTGAGGCATTCAGCGTGGTGTAATGGTAAGCTTGTCTCGCTTAAATATTTACAACTTGTGCGTTGTGGTGCAGCGGTTAAAGACTTGGGACAGAAATCGTAGAACCGAGTTCGAATTCCAGTTAAATTCCTTGCATTCACTTACGCATGAGAGAGGCATTAATCCGTCTCTTCCCTTCAGTTATGGGTTAAATAACATGACAGATTGAGTTCTATAGCCTTGGCTGGCAACCAATCTACCCCTGGGAAATTGTTACATTCAACGCTGTCGGAAAAGAATTTAATGCTTAGGTAGAAGAGACGAAAAAAAGGTCTCTTCTCTTCTACCTAGAGGCAGAAGACAAGAGACCTTTATCCCGTCTCTTCTCCCTCCATCTATGAGTTAAATAGCAGGACAGATTTGGTTCTATAACCTTGGTTGGCTACCAGTCTTTTGCAGAAAGTAATGGCAACCTACTGAGGGAAAATCTTTTTTCCCAGTCAGTCATGTCTCGAAAGAGGCATGATCGCTCATGCGTGTATCACGTAAGGCACTTCATTGAACTGAGTTCGGTTCTCATAAGTTTCGATGTCCCATACTTTCGGTCTTGTGCTATATCTAAACTACATTTAGAAAACTACCTTATATGCTTATCCTTTGTAATAACAAGTACCATAAGCATTAAATTCTTTTCCGATATCGATGAATGTGTCAATTTCGATTACAGCAACGATGTAAGCGATATTAAACCAGATCATGGTATAGATAGGGAACTATTCACGTGCGCTATTCATTGTAAGCCGATTTTTTTTTTTAATCATATCACTCCGAGCAAGGCGGTAACGCCACTGAAGCGCACGGGGCTACGCAAGAGTGAAAAGATTGGAAAAGAGAAAGCCGGAAACCACACCCTAAACAGGGAACAAGGGAAGAGCCTCTTCACCTGCTCAATAGACGTAAGTGGAGTGTGAACCGGGTGATAGTTTAGTCTATCTACTCCAATTGAAAAAAAAAAAGATAAGAAAAGAGAGAAAAGATTGGAAAAGAGAAAGCCGGAAACCACATCCTAAACAGGGAACAAGGGATGAGCCTTTTCACCTGTTCAATAGACGTGGGTGGAGTGTGAACCGGGTGATAGTTTAGTCTATCTACTCCAATTGAAAAAAAAGATAAGAAAAGAGTGAAAAGATTGGAAAAGAGAAAGCCGGAAACCACATCCTAAACAGGGAACAAGGGATGAGCCTTTTCACCTGTTCAATAGATGTGGGTGGAGTATGAACCGGGTGATAGTTTAGTCTATCTACTCCAATTATAAGACAAAGTAAATTCATAACAAATAAAAGAGCAAGAGTAATATTAGCTGTTTCCTTATCAGGAAATATTTGTCATTCATTAAACGTCCAGTTTGTTATGACTGTCGGTTAAAATTTATGAAAATATTTATCTTAAAATAAGTTTTTCGGGTTGTTATCTGTTATCGGTCTTTCTAGTATTAATGCTGGTTTCCTTCCTTGCCTTGTGTTTAAGTGGAACGTCAGCATTTGGTTGTTTTTATTGTTTCTTCGAGTACATGAGATATCCATTTTAGTTGACACTTTCTGGCCTTTGTAGCCGCTGTTAAATTTTATCTTTTTGCTATATCTCCTAATCCCTGTCCTGCCAACCCTTTTGCACAAGCTCGTTAGATAGGTTATGCGTTGCTTTTTTCTGTCTCTTTTGCCATCAATGTGTTGTGAGTGTCAAAGTGTCCTAACCTTCTTTCCTCATTATGTCCCTTAGAAATTTCAACTCAGTCAGTTAAGTGCCATACGTGATACAGGCTTTGGTTAGAAGATTTACCCGCAGTAGGTTGCCATTGCTTTCTGCGGTAGACTGGTTGCCAGCCAAGGCTATAGAACCCAATCTGTCCTATTATTTAACCCATAACTGGAGGGAAGAGACGGATTAATACCTTTCCCTAGGGTATTTGTGTGTAAGTGAATGCAACGAATTCAACTGAAATTCGAACTCTGCTCCTCGATTTGTCGTTCCGAGCCGATATTCACTGCACCGCAGCGCACATACGAACTAGGTTCCCTTTTTTATTCCACTTTTCTAAAAAAATACGTCGTTGCACACATGTTCTGTCTATGGTATTAGCATCCTTCTGTAAAACCAAAATCCTCATCTATAATGAGATGGTTCAGCATTCATTGCCATATAGGAAACCCGATTTTATATAATGGATAATTAAAGCTGTTTCTTTATAAGGAAACATTTCGTTTTCATTAACAGAGCGGTCAGTACTGCTGTTGTTTGAAATGTATTAAATATTTCTCTTGAAACATTTTTTTAGGAAAATAAGTTTTCAAGTTCAGTAGCTGTTATCGATGTTTCCAGTATTAATGGGAGTTGTCTTCCTAACCTTTTATTTAAAGTAGTATGGAATATCGACATCCTGATTGCGTCATTATTTTCTCTTCTAGTTATATGTGATATTCATTTTAGTTGTTGCTATTGCTGGAGGTCCTCAAGTTATGTGATTTCTATTATTTGGTGCAGTACTTTGATCGTGATTCTGTGGCGCCAGTTCACGAGGTTGAAAGATAGCATCCATGGACAATTAACCTATTTGTTATGAACGTGAGAGAAAACTACACATAAGCAAGACAAAATTCATGTTTGTAAATGTGTAAAAATTATATAAATAATGGTTTATCAAAATAAAAAAGAACCCTGGTTCTACTTAAATAGAGTGAATAATGTTATCATAGAATGTTACTATAGAAGCAAAATAATTAAAATGAAATTCCATTAAAGAAGATACAGACAGAGGATTATAGGATTTGTGTTTGTGTTTGAGCTTTGTTTAACGGCATATCAACACCTCTGTGGGTTATTTAATGCCAAAAAAGTGGAGTTTTAAGGTAATTTTTAAATGTTCGGTTATTGTGAGAATGTTGATTTAGTCAGATTTTTTATGAAAATTTTCATTTTTATTTTAGAAAACTGATTTCTAGTTTTGTATTAAAAAATGTATTGCTGGTAATTTTGCCTTCAAAAATGTGTTATGTTAATAATTGTTCCTTCAAAAATGTAAATCTTTCTATAAAAGTCTATTTTTATTCTTTCATAGTGTTTTGACCCCAATTTGGGGTTAACTAATGGGAGTAGATAGACTAAACTATTACCCGGTTTACACTCCACCCACGTCTATTGAACAGATGAAGAGGCTCATCCCTTGTTCCCTCTTTAGGATGTGGTTTCTAGCTCTCACTTTTCCAATCTTTTTACTCTTTTCTCTTTTTTTTTTCAATTGGAGTAGATAGACTAAACTATCGCCCGGTTCACACTCCACCCACATCTATTGAACAGGTGAAGAGGCCCATCCCTTGTTCCCTGTTTAGGATGTGGTTTCCGGCTCTCTCTTTTCCAATCTTTTTACTCTTATGTAGCCCCCTACACATCAGTGGCGTTACCGCCTTGCTCGGGGTGATATGATTAAAAAACAAACTATTTGCCCACTGCTGGGACACTAACAGGCGCTTCCAATTCGGCCCAGGGTGGATCTGGGAACAACAGCAATTAAGAGGTGGTTCCATGCTCCTCACAACTTCCTAATCGGATGCCTTTCTGCCGGATGCAGTTTACTGTCATACCCAGGACTAGGGGATTATAGAGATGGTTGGGACAATAGAACAGCAGTAGTAAGGAAAAATAGAAAATTCGAATAAGAAGCCATTAAGCAAAAGAGGAAGATAATCATATAGAAGTTCAGTATGGCAATGATAATGGTAATACTAACCGTTTCTTTATAAGGAAACATTTGATATTCTCTGACCAAGCAGCCACTGCTGCTGTCGGTTGAAATTTATAAAATAGTTCCATGCTAACAATTTGTTTTCAGAAAAACAGGTTTCTCAAGTCCAGTAGCTGTCATCGATTTTTTTTTTCAGTATTGACGGTGGTTTTTTTTCTAACCTTTTAGTTGAAGTTGTGAGGAATGTCGAAATCTTGATTATGCTATTATTTTCTCTGTCTGTGTGTCAGTTTGGAAGCGATCACTTTGAATTCAGTTGTTTGCTTCTTATTTGTATTACATTCAGTGGTACCTCTGTATCTTGTGGCATTATTTTGTGGAATTTGGCCAAATGATTCTTCAGATAGTTCTTCCCGTTATCTTTTAAATATTGCTTCAGTTATTTTATCCTTTATTTTTGTTGCATTAGAGTTGCCACAATGTTTCGGTCAATTCAACCTACTTTGCCTTCTATAATTTTGCAAAAACTATTGAATATATATATTTTTTTATTTTTGACCACCACGTTTCTGCTGAACTAGACTGGACTTTCTTATATAATTTTGCTATGAGCTATTATCAATTCAAGTGCCGTCTTTTTAAACTTAATTTCTATTGCTTCTGTTGTTCAAAAGACGTTCTTGCTTGTTTGTTCTTCCTATTTTGTAAGTGTTGACAACAGTCGTTGTCATTCCAAGTGTTGTCCGGACTATTAAATTCATTATCTGTGTTGCTTTTATTTCGATGGTTCCTGCCCACGGCTACTTTCATAATTTCAGAAGCGTCATTGACATTTCAAGTATTTTTCGAGTAATATCTAACTAAAAGCTGTAAGAAACAGAATTTTGGGGAGTCAGCAAAAAATCAGTCAGTTAAGTGCCATACGTGATACACGTTTGGGCGATCATGTCTCGAAAGAGACATGACTGATTGGGCAGAAGATTATCCAGCAGTAGGTTGCCATTGCTTTCTGCGGTAGATTGGTTGCCAGCCAAGGCTATAGAACTCAATCTGTCATGTTATTTAACCCATAACTGAAGGGAAGAGACGGATTAATACCTTTCTCATGCGTAAGTGAATGCAAGGAATTCAACTGGAATTCGAACTCGGTTCCCCGATTTCTCGTTCCAAGCCGATATCCACTGCACCACAACGCACATCACCTGTCAGCAAAAAGGACACCCCAAGTCATGAGCGACATATTGAGGCCGTCAAAATCAACTAAGTACAGAAATTTAACTATCTGAGGTTACTATGCGAGGACATGATTTATAACAGTAATATGTATGATTTTGTTAGGACGAATAAAACATATTCCAAGGGAATTAACCCTTTCCTGTTCCCAAACAGAGTACCTCCCTTTTCACCTCTGAAAGTGGGGACACACGAGTCACGTGATCAACGGCACATTCAGATGTGGGACGCATGAGGGAACAGACTTGGAATATGGCCGTCAATAGTTAAAGAACGCATCTATGTTCTTCTGCCCTAATGGTTGTGACACACAACCCGATAACTTGGGACTGATACCGCATGTACATATTTTGTAATGTTTCTCCATGTAAAATAAATGTATCTTCCAGTCAACCGTGAGTAGACATCTACTTTTCTTTCGTTCCATGCATTTTCTCCACGTGCTGCACACACACACACACACACACACACACACACACACACACACACACACACACACACACACATATTAGTCCACGGACCATGAATCATACTATAAATTAAGGCATTTTAGTTATGAGACAACACCCCGTTCATAACAGATTTATAACGGAAATGCCTGGTTGTTAGCAAAAGAGACAGGCTAAATTATGATCTACACATTAATGACGTCAAAATGACGTAGGAGATGATGGACTTCCACTTGGCTCTATCTCTTGTTGCTCTCAATATTTTTTCTCGTGTTATCTCTTTTAAAACCCACTCCGCCATTCATTTACTCAGACCTAACAGGTACGTCTGGCGATGCTTTCCTCTGTCTCTTCTTCCGTTTATCAGACCTGTGAGTATTAAATTCTCCTGGCTCTCCTTCCTCATTATGTGCCTCAGGAACCTCATTTGTCTCTTCTTGGTATTAAGTATGAGTTTTCTTCTCGTTTGCATCCTTTCCAACACCTCATCTTTGCACACGTGCTCCGTCCATGGTATCCTCAGCATCCTTCTGTAAAATCTTATTTCTGCTGACTCAAGCCTCTCCTTCATCGGGGATGCCAAAATCAAGCAAATACGGGAAATGTCACTGTCTGGGCTGAACATGTTAGAATATGATTTATAACCTCAGTTATTTGCAAAAGAAACCACCCAAGTCACGAGCTACATATTGAAGACGTCAGAATCAATCAAGCGCAAAGACATAACTCTTTGAATTGTGTATTAAGAGGAGACGGAAAATGTTACACTGAAGTTGGAAGGCGCACAGGAATATTGAAAGATATTTTTATCAAAATATAAGCAAAATATGAGACAAAAAATATCGTTAGAAACAAAGAAAAAATGCTGAGTCGGTCATTAATATCTAATTACCTATACGGTAATGAATACCAGACAATCTCGTCACGGATGCAGAAGAGACTTGAAACAACAAAAATCTGGTTCTACTTAAAAATGTTAAGAGCACAGTGGACAGAATATGCGAGCAACATGGACATTTTAAGGAAAATAAGAGCTAATAAAATACTTATGTATACAGTCATGAGGTATTGAAGGCAAGAAAAGTTGCTCCTACACACTAGATAATCGTACTAGATAATTTTAATCTCATACAATCACTCAATTAAATATTGCTGTCGTATCTGGAGTAATGGATAGTGGCTCAGATTGAGAAATCGGAAAGCCGAATTCGAATTCCGACCGGATTAATTACATTCACTTACGTGCTAATACTTTTGAAGAAGGTATGAATCCATCTCTTCACTCATAAGCTATGAGTAAAATAGCAAAATTGATTGGATTCTATAGCCTTGGGTGGCAACCGGTATAGGAGAAGAGAAACATACTTCTACTGCGGCTGCCACTACGACTCTAATAGGTCACGGGATATCTGGATCTGGATATCTGGATCTGGTGCTTCTGCTATGGATTTAGAGATTCTTGACAAGATCAAAAGAAGAATCTGCAATGTTATCGGTCCTGAAGTGGCACCTCGGCTTCAATCGCTTTCACACCAAATATGATCTTTGAAATTTTAAATGCAATGCCAATTGTCATCATTTCTTTTTTTAATTCTTGTTCTTTTATTGTTTCTATCCTTAATGCGTTTTCTAAGATTCTTTCACACTCAGTAGTCCTTTGGCTCTTAGTGGCTTTATCGCCTTACTTGAGGTGAAATGATAAAAAAAGAGAAACAATGGGGAAAAAAGCGAGCAGATCTACTTAACGAGTTTCTATGAGTTGTTGACAGAACAAAAACAAAGAGGGATTGTAAAAAGTAAACATGACCACATCCTAAACAGGGAACAAGGGATGAGCCGGCGGATCAAGAAAAGAGAGGTAGTTGCGGAGAGCCATGTTTGCCTTCATCGTGAAAGGACTTGGCATGTAAAAAAAAATTAGAAAGAAACTATTCTCTCAAAGGAAATTGAGCCCTCCAGACAAGTTTGAATTCCGGCTGATATTTGCCGAATAGAAGAAAGAGATCATTTGTCCATATCGATCAATCGATCAAGGCAATAAAAACATTTGCTTATTTGGGTGGTTGGCAGTCAGATGTTTGGGTTCTATTTCAGCTGTCCTACCATTAATGCAAAGAACACTATTAAAAAAATGTATGAAGACGCTTATTATGTTTTATTAGCAGGATAGCTCGTCGTTGCACGGGTGTAATGAAAGTTTTAAAACTAACCCATGTTCTAACTCTCTGGACGTTGGCACGAAAGACTAAAAAGCAATAGTTGTTTCCAGTTAGAGCGAAACCGCCGACTGAAAGAAAAATGAATGGATGTAAATCAAATTTTGATTTCTTGGTATCGATATCAAATAAGTTTTTCGTCATAAACTAACTTTTGAAGGCTGAATAAGTCCTGTGAGTAAATGATATCATGGCTGAGACTAAGAACTACAATTATACCTACTTAGAGCCAAACATGAAGCAAAAGCTAAAATAAAAGGGCTGAAAAAAAAAAAATACAGACATACAGGCAGATAAACAGACATACCCACAAACATCTTGCCTTTTATATATATATATATATATATATATATATATATATATATATATATATCTTATCGATTTTCTGCACTATTGTAAGAACTGCAACCTTGAAACTTCTGAATATCATTTCTTATGTCTTTGTCTATGAGTGTATCAAATTTGATTAAAATCGGACCACTCATTCTATAACCCGATTTTTTCGATGATCGATTTTCGATATTTATCCTGGGTACCTTGACACAAAACCTAGCTAAGAACACTCGCAGACGCTTATAGTACAACTGTGTAAATTTTCAAGAAAATCAGTTCAGCCGTTTCGGAGTCTATAGCTAACGGACACACACACACACAGTCACACACACACATACACAAACACACATAGACAAAGTTCCATTTATAAATAAGTTTAGATCATTATTACAAGTAATCACCCTTGATATATAGGAAAAAAACGTATACCCTCTACCCTAAAAATATTCTACCTTTTAATTCAACTGCATCTTAAGCTAAGATTTTACTTTTCAGTTTTATATTTAAGTTTTAGTTTAAATTAAATTATTAGTGAAAGAAATACTGTATATCTTACTAGTAAAGGAAATGCTGTATATTTTATTATTGGTTGAATTGTGTGACGGACGGACACGGCTCTTATTATAGTATAGATATGAAATTTTGACAGGTGGACGGATAGATAGACGGGCCCGACTATTATAGTATAGATTGCTAGAAGAGGAAGAAGAAATTCATGACTTGATGATGAAGATGGTGGCATTTAAATGTATATATTGCGCTGGTGTCCTTTGCAATTATATTTAAATAAATGGATAAATACAAACAAATTATGAAAATTTGATATGAACAGTCTGGGAGAGATATAAACAGATAACTAAATACAAACAGCTAGCGATAGATAGAAAAGTGTGAACAGACCGAGATAGATAGATAGATAGATAGATAGATAGATAGATAGATAGATAGATAGATAGATAGATAGATAGATATTAAGTAATATATAAACATTGATACAGATAGTTGATTTTCTAAGCGCTGCTTACATGTGGCACAAGGCCGAAAGTATGGGATACCCAGTGAGAATTAAAATCACTAAACTGTTGTAATAGGTTCTAGCAAGACGAGCTTGCTAACCATTACACCACGCCCAGGTGCCCAAAATATTGATATAGATAGATAAGTTGGTAAGTATATATGAAGGAATAAATAGATACATATTGAGAAAGATAGATAGGTATATATAAAGGAAGATATAAAACAAACTGAGATAGATAGATAGATAGATAGATAGATAGATAGATAGATAGATAGATAGATAGATAGATAGATAGATAGATATGAAGTCGTTGTAGGGCAGTGGATATCGACTCAGATCGGCAAATCAGCGAGCCAAGTTCGAATTCCAGTTAAATTCCTTGCATTCACTTACGCACAAATACCCTTGGGAAAGGTATTAATCCATCCAGTTATGGGTTAAATAATAGGACAGATTGGGCTCTATAGCCTTGGCTGGCAACCAGTCTACGGCAAAAAAGTAATGGCAAACTACTGTGGGATAATCTTCTGCCCAGTCAGTCATGTCTCTTTCGAGACATGATCGCCCAAGCGTGTATCACGTATGGCACTTAATTGACTGATATAAACATTGATATTGATAGATAACTAGGTAGGTAGGTATATATGAATGAATAGATACATACTGAGAAAGATAGGTATATATGATAGGTATATATGAGATAGATAGATAGATAGATAGATAGATAGATAAAAGAATTCATAAACAAATGGTTCTTTTAAGCGTTAAAAGTATGTGCGGGCAGTGCGTAGTGAAATCGGCAAGTCGAGTACAAATTCTGCATTGGAAACAAAAAACAGAGTACTGGATTGTCTGTTCCTCAATATGGCAGTGAATGCTGAACAATCTCATTATTGATAAGGGAAAGATTTCGAAGCAATCGAAGCAATGTCGTTCTACAGAAGGATGCTGAGGATAACATGGACCGAACACATAAGCACAACAAGGTTTTGGAGAGGATGAAAACGAAAAGGAAGCTAATACTTAACCTTAGGAAGATATAGTTGAAGTTTCTGGGACATGCAATGAGGAAAGATGGCTTAGAGAGTCTGATACTCACAGGGTGGATAGCGGGAAAGGGAACCAGGGGAAAGCAACGCATGACATACTTGGTGGGCTAATGGATGGTGTAGGAAGAGTAACAAGAGAAAAAAGGTGTTAAGAGCTACCATGGAGATGGGGATGTGAAAAGCCATGATCGCCTGCGTCCTGAAGGAACACGGCACATAGAAGAAGAAGAAGATGCATTTACCTTCGTACTAATGGCCTTGGGAAAAGTATGAATCCGACTCTTATATGAACTATATATTAAACAGCAGGGAAGCTCTTTATAGGAACTAGTCCAGTAATTATCAAAACTAAAAACATACAGCGTAGGAAACAAAAACGAATCATCGCTACTGTGAAAAAAAAAAATAAATAAAGGATGCCTCTACTGACAGACATTTTTTCTACCGATGTATTCAGGTTCTACTTGTAGAAATAAATAGGAAGCATTATTTTCGGTGCGCGAACCCCCATATCTTAAGGTCTTCGTGTGTATAATTGATTGACTGTTTTGATTTTTGCGGATTATCAACCTTATACAGGTTATTTAATGCCAGAAAATATTTTATTTTCGGATTGCAAGAATATTTTAAAGATAATTATAATTTACTGACACAAGTAGGCAGAGAACTAATACCTTTTGCAAGGTTATTTGTTTATGTTTAGGATGTGGTTTCCGGCTTTCTCTTTTCCAATCTTCTCACTTTGTTTTTTTGTTCAATTGGAGTAGATAGATCTATCGCCCGGTTCACACTCCACCCATGTCTATTGAACAGGTTAAGAGGCTCATCCCTTGTTCCCTGTTTAGGATGTGGTTTCCGGCTTTCTCTTTTCTAATCTTCTCACTATTACGTACCCCCTGCACATCAGTGGCGTTACCGCCTTGCTCGGAGTGATACGATTAAAAAAAAAAAAAAAAGTGAATATAACGAACTTGATCGTTATCAAGGATATTTTTGAAGAGGATGGAAGCATTAATAATAATAAAAGAGATACTGTTGTCAAATCTGGTCAGGCACCCCTGCTCTTCATCTCAGTGTTCTCGAAAGGCTCAAAAGGAAAATTTTTATGTGATAGGTACCAACCTGGCAGCTCGATTCCAGCCACATTCTCACCGGCGGAATGTGGCTTCTCTCTGTCTATTCTACACATATTTTCATGGCTTCTGCTCCGACGAACGAAGGTCACTGGTGCTCCTACCATAAAAATTTACTCGTGCAAGCAGACTGGCAACAAGGTCCCACCCATTTACAGTTAGAGCAACCAAATGCAGCCGACAATTATACTCCTGCAGCTTCTTTTCTTGCACTTCCCGCCTGTGAAATTCCCTTCCGTATACTTGCTTTCCTGACGGCTACAGCCTACAGGAATTTAAATGCAATGTCAATTCTCATCTCTTATTCACTTGACTCAAGACTTTTCTACATCACCCCGTGTATCTTGTTCTTTTCCTTTCTCTCTACCTTCGCAACTGTCTCTACACCTGTGTTACCATCCTTTTCTTGCCCTTTCTCTGACACCCCATGTAACTGATTCGTCTTTCTCTCCTCCTGCCTAAACATTTACTGTCTTATGTAGCCCCCTGCGCATCAGTGGCGGTACCACTTTGCTTGGGGTGAAACGATTAAAAAAAAAGAAATGCAAAACTCAATATTATCAACTATGAATACGGCCTAAACTCCCACGACATTCACTTACATATCATATTATCACAAAATAAACCGTTTTCCCCATTTATTTTTCATTTCAACTTATCACCAGATGAGGAGCAAACGTTGCTCCGAAACGCGAAGATTTTTGTGTAGTGATACTATGCTTTTACAAACCGTTGTAACAACCATTACAATATATATATATATATATATATATATATATATATATATATATATATATATTAACATGCCCTGTGGACATAGAAGAATCCAAAGGAGTATCCTTTATATATAATGGTACGATAACTCTCTACGAGAGCTCTAAACATATATGCATATAAATATATATACAAATATAAGAAAAATTAAAGACAGACGCGTTATTTCATGGTAACGCGTCTGCCTTAATTTTTCTTATATATATATATATATATATATATATATATATATATATATATATATATATATCGCCAGACAATATGTTTATGTACGTTATTAAATGCAATGAAAAAATGAAAGGAAAATGGTTGACACGATACTCCCTTTTTTAAATATAAAATATTAATAATAAATAATAAATGATAAATAAATAACAATGATAACAACAACATTAATTTACTTTCGTATAAAGGCATGTCAAAATTACATCACTTAGTGTCTTCCATTTCGATGAAGTCGAGAGATTTTTGAATATTTTTTAGAAGCTTGTTAATTTTAAAAGGGGAATGGTTAGTGTTATTTTTCTGTGCATTTTGATTGAGTTTTCTCAGTAAACCTCCACATTTGTCCTGATGAAGTTTATGAGGCGCCAAAATAAAGTTTAAAATCACTCCTGTCCTAACACTTTTGCACACTGCCGGCGGTGTGCAAAAGTATTAGAACAGGGGTGATTTTCGTAAAAATTTCACTAAAATTCAAATACAGCGTGAAAAGCCAGGTAAATTGCTAATAAATATTGATTATTTGAAACTAGGTGTAAAACAAAGGTATTAAAAAAAAGTTATATTTAATTTTTCCTATTTTCTATTAAACAAGATATTTTGAAACTATTCTATTAAACATCTATGGGATATTTTGGATAAAAAAAATGAGAAATCTAATGTTACTTCACAAGACACACTTTGGGAACAAATACAAGCTGCTTGGCAGGAGATACCATTATATACATTGAAGAAGCTTCTGATGTCAATGCCTGACAGAATGATGGTTGTGATCAAAGACAAAGACAAGATATATATATATATATATATATATACATAAAGAATCACAAGATAGCCAAAACCTACCGCGGTTGTGTGAAACCGCGGTAGGTTTTGGCTATCTTGTGATTCCTTATGTGTCTTTGCTCTACTTTTACTTTTCAATTGTACTTTTGCATTTGTTTGTATTTGTATCGAGCACTTTTTCTTCTTTTTTTGTGGTTGGTTCCGTTTGGGTTTTTTTTTCTTTACTGCGGAGTATTGTATGTCTTGTCTTTATTCTGCGGATTTCTTTTTCCCCCCCCCTCTTATCCAACGCCTTAGTGCGACGGATGTTAACGGAATTAGATTCTGTCGGTTATTCGTTTTTCTTAAAGTTTACCTTTGTAGAATTTTAGGATTTAGATACTTACAGAGTCAGTTTAGGTATTATTTTGAATATATATATATATATATATATATATATATATATGGTGAGCAGGGGGTTACAGTGATAAAAAGACGCAGTGAATGTGGAAGAAGGAAAAGAGATGGATGGGAATCAAGTATATAAAAGATGGCAATTGACATTACATTTAAAGTTTTGGATATTGTAGCTATAAGGAAAGAAACCAAACAGAAGGGAGGTCCACAAACGGGAAATGCGAGAAAAAGAACTCATCAGAGTAGAAGGGGCGGCTATATTTAGCTATTTCAACGATAGAAGGGTGGGACACTCTACTAGTCTAGTAGTACGCGTGGTCGTGGAACCAGGGAAAACAGCTGAAGGCGTGCTGCCAGATCAGGATCGATTATATTGCAGATCCGCTTTGGATGAATAGCAGTAGCATCCGACCAGATATAGCAACAGTATTCGATAAAGTGACTTATAACCTAAACTTATTTATAAATGGTACTTTGTCTGTATGTGTGTGTATGTGTGTGTGTCTCTGTGTGTGTGGCCGTTACCTATAGACTCCGAAACGGCTGAACCGATTTTCTTGAAAATTTACGCAGTTGTACTATAAGCGTCTGCGAGTGTTTTTAGCTAGTTTTTGTGTCGCGGTACGCTCGATAAATATTGAAAATCGATAATTGAAAAAATCGGGTTATAGAAGGAGTGGTCCGATTTTAATCAAATTTGATACACTCATAGACAAAGACATAAGAAACGATATTCAGAAGTTTCAAGGTTGCAGTTCTTACAATAGTGCAGAAAATCGATAATATATATATATATATATATATATATATATATATATATATATATATATATAAAAGGCAAGATGTTTGTGTGTATGTTTATCTGTGTGTATGTTCTTTATACAAATCTACAATTTTTATCCGATTCTCACCCAACTCTACACAAATATTCTTTAGGCTGAGTCTGAGCTGCAGGACCATGGTTTAGCTTTAAAGCTTTCATTACACCCGCGCGACGCCGGGCTATACTGCTAGTAGATTTATGAATGGATTCTGACGAGAAAAACTTACTGGCCCGGAAGAATGACCCAACCTTCCTAGCAGTAGACGCAGCTATTGTTTTTATGTAGTCATTCCATCTGAGGTCATTTGAGAGAGTGATGCCAATGAGGCGCAGAGTGTTGGTCTCTATGAGACTAGCGTAATCCATTCTGATGGCGAACAGGAAATTTTCTTTGTGGTGGTTAAGAGGAATTATTTTCGTTTTGGAGGCATTAAAATTTATGAGAGGTGTTTTCTACCCCATTCAATCACAAATTGAAGTTCCTTTTGAAGGGAAACAACCAAGTTTAAATTGTCAGTCTTAACAGATTTCTTATTGAGACGGTCGCAAATGGTGGTGTCATCTGCATAGTTGCCTACTTGGGAACTGATTACATCAGGAAGAGCATTGATGAAGATCAGAAAAAGTGTAAGATCTAGAGTAGAGCCTTGAGAGACACCTGCGTTGGTATGAAAGGATCTGGAAGGTTGTCCGTTCAAAACAACCTTCATTTCATGATTTAATAGGAACGATTAAATTAAATCAAACAATCGTCCAGATATACCGTAGTTCTGGAGCTTGCACAGAAAACCAGCCTGCCAAACCCTGTCAAATGCTTTCGTGATATAAAAAAAAAAACGGCTCGAGCTACGCCGTTCTTGTCAAGAGCCTGGTATATATATTCAGTGATGGTCGTTATCATATCGGAAGTAGACTTGGCGAAGCGAAAGTTATATATGGATTTCCGTCCTTGTTTCGATGTGAGCAACTCGCCACCAATGTTTGTAAAAGTATTCTTGATGCACCCTATTTTTTTTTTAATATTTTCACCCCAAGCAAGGCAGTTTTACTGCCACTGGTGTGTAGGGGGTTATATAGGAGGAGAGTGATGAGAAAGAGGAACAAATTATAGTGGGTGTCAAAGAATGAGTAAGATAAGGATGAGAATACTGGTGTGATGAGATTAGAGTGTACAGAGAAAAGAACATGAGAGAAAGAATGCGAATCAGAGAAATAGGAGATGACAATTGACCTTACATTTAAATTTTTGGAGATTGTATCTGTCCGGGAAGCAAGTATACGAGAAGGAATTCCACAGGCGGGAAGTGCGAGAAAAGAAGCTATTAGAGTAGAAGTTGCGGTTACATTTTATTGGTTTCACTGTAAAAGGGTGGGACCTAGTTGCTAGTCTAGTAGCACGAGTAAATTCATGCAGAGAGCTAAGCTCGTTAGAGCAGAAGCCGTGAAGTATTTGTAGAAGAGACATAGGGAAGCCACATTACGCCGGTGAGAAAGTGAGTGCAACTGAGCTACCAAATCGGGATCGATCACATTGCAGAAACTCCTTGCAGAAACGCAGAGGTGAATAGCAAGAGCATCCGGCCAGATGTGACAGCATTATTCAATACACGGGTGAATAGTAGATTTATATATGTGCAGAATGGAATCAGACGGGAAAATTTTTCCTGGCCCTACGCAATGAACCGACCTTCCTAACAGCAGATTTAGCTATGGATTCGATGTAGTCATTCCCCTTAAGTTAGGCCGAGGAGGTGCAGTGTCTTGATTTAATGGAGTATAGCCTGATCCATTCTAATGTAGGAGGTAGGAGCGATTGCCTGCGGTGGTTAACAGAAAGCAGTTTCATTTTGGAAGCATTAAAATTAATCCACCAGGGATTGGAGGTCCTTTTCAAGCTCAGCAGCGAAGTTCGCTTTGTCAACCTCATCTGTGTGTGCGTGAGCATGTCCTATTTAGTTATACTAGTTCAAGATGTCACAGTAGATGACCTGCTTAATTAGCTAATATAGATGCAGAGGTTGAATATTCCTTAACAAGAAGCCGCACTTTTTGTTGCCTTTTTCCATATACCAGCTGAGCTGCAATTTATTAAAATGGCGTTTGACAGAAACGTGGACACAAGGTACAGGTACATCTTTGAATTTTCCACGCAGAAACAAAATTTACTCCCGTTGAAAACCGTAGGCTCTTGCTAAACATTAATGAAGACCAAACACTGGATGTGAACAGATTTAGGCGGTCGCTCATGTATTTTAGAAATGGTAGAGACAAGTTAGGTTACGATCGCGATTTGCGGGTTCTTTTTCCATTTTTCTGGTCAATTATATGAAGAAATAGTGTTTTGTTTTACTATCCAAAGTGTTATTGTGCTCCTTGTATCTACAGTAGTTTCTGCGCAAATAAATAGCTGTTTATTTCATAATGGCACTTGAAGAATAAATGAAACTTGGGAAAATTATTTTATTTTCAATACATTTATTTTACAAGTTATTTTGACTGGAAAGAGAAGTGTGGGGAAAATGTTTATCATTTATATTGGTGGGTAAATGGGGTAGGTATGATTTTCTCTTTTATGAATAAAATAAAGAATCCAGATTTTATATTTTGCTTTAGAAAGATTAGTTTGATAATAATAAATCCCAAGAGTTTTAAACTGTACAAAACACGTACTGAGTCTTCAAGATATGGAATTCAAATAATAGTGAATTGAAAAGGTTTTTAAATGTATCTATAAGCTATTTTGCTCTTGTTTGTTTTATCAGACATTCATATCAAATAAGAATTTGAATTGGCAAGAGAATTACCCCTCGTATACTTGCTTGGTGTACGCACGCTCTCATGAACTCGCGCATACATTTTTATGTACATCTAAACAGTAGCATATATACTTATAGACGTATAAACATACGTTTCTATATTTACACGTAAATATGCAAAGACTCACACAAACAAGCACACATACACACACATACACACACAAATATGTCCATATACAGTACTGTGCAAAAGTATTAGGACAAGAAATATTTTACTTTTTATGAGGCATCAAAATAAGGTTTAAAATCACCCCTGTCCTAACACATTTGCACACTACTGGTAGTGTGCAAAAGTATTAGGACATGGGGGATTTTCCTAAAAGCCTCACTGAAATTCAAATACAGGGTGAAAAGCCAAACCTTTGTCAGAATTATTTAACTAAAAAGAAAAAGAAAGAAAGGCTTCGGAATTTGAACTGGCCCCCACATAGCCCTGATCTCAATCCTATTGAACATCTATTGGATATTTTGGATAAAACAAATTGATAAATCTAATGTTACGTTGCAAGACACACTTTGGGAATAAATACAAGCTGCTTGGCAGGGGATATCATTAGATACATTGAAGAAGCTTGTGATGTCAATGCCTGACAGAATGAAGGCTGTGATCAAAGCAAAAGGCTATTTATACTAAATATTAAATTCATTTTGTAACAAGTATTTGTTAAGTAAATCAAAGCATTTGTTAAGTAAATCAAATAAAATTATTTTTATTAAATTGTTTATGTTGCCTCTACAACTATGACACTGTCCGCTCTCTGCCTTCGGGTAGAGAGCGCTCTCTGCTTCCAAGCAGAGAGCACTAACCCAGTCGTGGTTCCGCCGAAGGGTAGAATCACGACTGGGGAAAGATAGACAGACATTTTTGGCCTGGCTATATGGCCGGGAAGACCCACAATAAAAAGACCTCGTGTCACATCTAGCCTTGAGTGGGAAGGTTGGTAAATACCGTTGCTTAGTTGGCATTTGCCTCTACAACTATGACACTGTCAGTTCTCTGCCGTGGGGTAGAGAGCACTCTCTGCTCGAAAGCAGAGAGCACTAACCCAGTCGTGGTTTCGCCGAAGGGTAGAATCATGACTGGGGAAAGATAGACAGACATTTTTTGGCCTGGCTATATGGTCGGAAAAACCCACAATAAAAAGACCTCGTGTCACATCTAGCCTTGCGTGGGAAGGTTGGTAAATACCATTGCTTTTCTCATCACTTGTAACATCCCAAACACGTGTCGTAGTGGCATTATCGCCTTGCACGAGGTAAAAGTATTAAAAATAAAAAAATATATTGGGTCTAAACATCTGCGCTTCGAATATCATCACAACTAATGGAAGGTCACTTCGACATGGTGTAATGGTTAGCAAGCTTGTCTCGCTAAATAAATCACAACTGAGTAGTGAGATCGACCCTCACTGGGTGCTCCTCGCATTCTGCCTTGTGCCACATCTAAGCAACCCTTAGAAACGCATTTATTCATACGTCATTATTAGAGTAGTTATATCGACACCAGAGCAACTAACGGGCTGAGAAATGTTTGCCTTTGGCCCGAATGTACGCGATCGAGTTCCCTAGATTAAACCCGAACTTCTATCACATTTTGTTTCAGTGGGAAGGCTGAGGCAGATAAACCACATCTAATCGATTTTTAAACTGTCGCGTCTTTGAGAATGGATTATTAACCTTAAAGTTTTCAGTACTATTGTTATTTAAACTTCCGCCGGAAATCAGGATAAGGATCCAAAGTATAAGAAAGCTAACCAAGCCCCTATTACGTCTATATATATATGTTTGTACTGATATTATTTTCTTCGAAACGTAAGAGTAGCCTTCCAACTGGGCTGCTTGTTTAAAGCTGGCCAAATTGAATGGTTTTGTAAATCTGCTATTTCTCATAGAAGAAAGACGTCTCATTCTTTTGAGTTGGATTTTTATTAAGTTGAAGCGATGCAGTATCTTCTTTTATTCCTGGGAAAACTGTTGAGGCGCTCTCCACCTTTGTTCTACTAATGGACTATTCCAATCACTACATAAAGTGGTAGTGGAAAGACCTAGAGAGAGGAATCGAGTCACCAGTCTCGATAACAAGTCAGTCGAGTATTTCCGGTAGTGAACCGGAAATGTGCTATTCTCAGACTCTACGTCTTACGACGATACGTGTTACTAAACCCTTGTTACTTATACTACTAACAATTCTGTTGTAAATACTATTTTCCCGGTAATATATCCATTTACTATATTTCTGTTGTTTGTCATGATTTACTCAATATTTCTGTTAAGCACAACATAACAAAAACAAACCGGTAGAGTGAAGGTGCTAGCGCTTTTCTGCTTATCGTCGTATTTTTATAATCATCTCACCCAGGGAAACCCCACTGGTAGCCAGGGGGTTACAGTAGGAGAAAGAATCGCTGGAGATGTCGAAGAAAGTATAAAAAATGACTGTAGATCAAGTTGACAAAAGATGGCAATTGAAGTTGCATTTAAACTTTTGGAGATTGTAGCTATAAGGGAAGTAAGCAAACAGAAGGAAGATTCACAAACGTGAAGTGTGAGAAAAGAAACTGTTAGAGTAGAAGAGGAGATTACATTTAACTATTTCTATGATAAAAGGGTGGGATCCTGATGCCACTCTAGTAGCACGAGTGTTCGGGATACCAGGGAGAAATACTCGACAGAGGTCAGAGCAGTTTCCATTAAAATACTTGTAGAAAAGACATAGAGAAGCCACATCACTTTGGTGAGAAAGTGACTGAAGGTGGGATGCCAAGTCAAGTGCGGTTATATTCCAGATCCTCCTTTAAATTTTGTCGATAACTTCAAGATAATTAGAAGGAGCTCCCAACCAGATATTCAAAAAGTATTTAATGCATGGACGAATAGTAGCTTTATAAATGTGCGAAATGAATTATGACGAGAAAAACTTCATGGCCTGAGGCAGTGAAGAAACCTTCCTAGCAGTAGATGCAGCTATGGATTCAATGTAGTCACGTTATTTGAAGTCAATTGAGAGAGTAAGGCCAATGAGGCGCGTTGCGCTGCTCTCTAGGAGACTAGCGTCATCCATTCTAATGGTAGGTAGGAATTATTCTTTATGTTGGTTAAAGGAGAGCAACTTCGTTTTTGAGACATTAAAACTTTCTAGCTATTCCCTACCCCATTCAATCACAGATTGGAGGTCTTTTTGAAGTGCACCAGCTAAGCTTACTTTGTTAGCCTTGGCAGACTTCTTACAGTGACGGTCGTAAATGATAATGTCATCTGCATAGGTGCCAACTTGGAATTTGATTATATCAGGAAGATCATTGATGAAGATCAGAAAAAAGCGTAGGACATAGAATTGAGCCTTGAGGGACACCGGCGCTTGCATGAAAAGATCCGGAATCTGGCTCATTAAAAACAACCTTCATTTCACGATTTAATACCGTAGTTCTAAAGCTTGCACGTAAGGCCAGCATGCCAAACCCTGTAAAATGCTTTCTAGATATCATGAGCAAAAGCTCGTTTCGCCATTTTTATTAAGAGCCTAGTATATATATTCAGTGGTGGTCGTTAGCACATCGTCGGTAGACCTGGCGAAATGGAAGCCATATTGTTTCAGAGAGAAGGTTGTAAGATGTGAGATGCCGATCTATTTCAGCATTGATAATAACCTCGAATACCTTCTAAAAAACAGGTAAGAAGCTAATTAATCGACAATTAAAGTGGTCAGAGGGCTCCCCGGTGTTCTTAAAAGCAGGAACTACAGAGGAGAACTTCTGACAAGCAGAAAAGCAGGAAGAATTGAAAGAATAATTACAGAGTTTGGAGAGGATTGGAGCCAGATCAGAGACACATTTTTAGGATGATGGTTTGAATTCCATTACCTCCAATTGCCTTATGGTAGTCAAGCTTAGAAATTATGTTAGAGACCAGAGACTAGGTTATACATATATTAATCAGTTGAGTCTCAGTTCTAGGTGGGAAATTGGGTGTGGGTACTCCAGACGAGTCAAGTGTAGAGTTGGACAAGAATTTGTGAGCAAAGCACTTGATCTTATCTGTTTTGAATATGAGGACTTCGAATTTATTAAATAGAGGAAGGATCGAGGGTTTTCTGTTGTTCAGTCCACTCTTGCATAGCCGCTAGTAATCTTTGGAACCAAATTTGCGAGATGCTATACGCTGCTTCATTCTAAAAATAGCTTAGCATCATTTAGGACGCGCTTACATTTATTATGAGCAGAGACAAAGAGCCGCCTACTGTGATCAGACGTATCGATCCGGTAAAGCCGAAGAAGTGATACCTGTGGATGATGGCAGGCGATAACCAAGAAAATGAGCTTGGCTTAAGTAGAAAATTTCTAGCTGAGATAAAACCATCGATGTCGGCTTTCGTCCAAAATAAGACTTCAGAGGAGCAGTCATGAACTGGGCGACTAAAGCCTTTGTTCCAAGAGACATCGCAAAGGTAATCATGGAATGAGTCCCAGTCTGCTCGTTGATAGTAGTAAGAGGTTCCAGAATCGTGTAGGCAGTAGAAAGTGACATTTACTGACACCACAGCATGAGTTGTCAATAGGTTAGAGTAGCGTGCAAACTTTTGAGCTTGGCTGATTTGTACATCGGGATGAATTGTATGCAAATATTAAAGAAATTTGGCAGCTTTCTGCTCCTCTCTGCGTTAGCCTTACCTGTTATTGTGGTTTTCTAGCAAGCAGTAAAGCAGGCTTTGAATTCAAAATTTCAGTCTCCTAGTCCGGTCGCCACCCAATGCTATAGAATCCAGTCTGTCTTGATATCTTACACATAGCTAACAGAGTAAATATAAATTCATACCTTTCCTAAAGGTATTGGCACGTCAGAGAATGTAATGAACTCAACAGTAATTCGAAATCGGCTCTTCGATTCCGATTCATTGCTCCACCTTACCTCCGTGCTGCCCAATCATTACGATCCAGCTTTGATTGAATTCAAAGGCGATCACGTGGCATTATGGACGATGAATTATTCTCCACCATACAATTCTTACCTCACAGACGAAACATTGCTAACCACTAAAGCGCTATTCCTATGGCAAATGTTTTGACGAGATACATTCCTTATTTCACCAGTTCAGACCTTCCCAGCTAAAACCCGCCATATATTTCCGGTCGCAAATCATCATAATTTCCTTCGTTATCCTTTTGTAAGAAGTAAATTACGCTCAGTTTCTTCCTCAAAACTGTTACTTGATGGAACTGACTCCCGGGAGTATGCTTCCTTGACCTCTACAATCTTAAATTCATGTCTAGAACCAACCAACGTCTATCCTACATGTACTCATAATATGCACTTCTTATTTGTATCTTTCCTCTCCCTTACATCCTTAAAACAATCATATTTCAAATCTCTCTACCTTGATTGGGTTTTGGGTTATGTATTGAGTGAATTGGTGTTAAAAAGCTGATTTTACGTAAATGATTGGAAAAAAAAAACAAACGCTACAAAGAGAAAGAACGCCATATAGATGCAACAATTATTTCGAGGAACAAAAGGCAAGAAATGTGGAGAGCCATGACTTCAAGACAGAGAGAGAGAGAGAGAGCAGAGTGACGGAGAGAGAGAGAGAGAGAGAGAGAGAGAGAGAAAGATTTGATCAATACCCACCATTCAAATTTTCTGACGAGATACATTCCTTGTTCCAACATTTCAGACCTTCCCAGTTAGAACCCGCCTTGCCATGTTCATGATGGAAAAGTGCAATGACGCCACCCTTATGCAAGTCCAACACAGGTGGGTAGGATATCTTTCTAGTGTAATCGATAGCAGACTTCCAAAACAACTTCAATTTGGCCAGCTTCTAACAAGAGCTCATTAGGAAGGCCACTCTTGCGTTTCAAAGACAAACTCAAAAACAATCTGAAGCGATACTTCATCTCCTTTTCTTCCTGAGAAAACAAAGCGCCATAGCCAAGAAGCTGGCGTCTGTTTTGCGTCTCTAGACAAAGTTTTGGGTGTGGCCGAATTCAACATCAGAATCAACTAGGTGCAAATATTAAAGCAATTTGGCAGCATGCTGCTCCTCTCGACGATAGCCTTACTTGCCACTCCGGATTTATCGCATGCAGGAAAGCAGGCCACGCTATCCACTCGAGGAATTGTTTCTCAATCACGCGAGTCTAATAGCTAAACTACATGTTTCATCTATGTAAAGCTTTATGTCGACACATTTATTTCTTCTATCAGTCTGTGTATTCGAGATATCTTTTTAAAGAAAATACGTTTGCCAACAGTGATCAAACCTCATACATCTTTGTAGGGGAAAACATTTTATTCCTTAACATTAAGATCGAATACGCATTTAGATAGGACTCCTATCTAAATGTGCATTCGATCCTAATGTTAATTACTCCTATCATGGGAGTAATAGAGTAATTACTCCTATAATAGGAGTAATAGAGACTGTTTGATAAATAAAAACTGGACGTTTATTTCAAATGCGAAGTATCCATTATAATAACGTTTGAACTAATACATATTTTGATTTGAAAATAAATCCATTAATTCTTTTAAACTTGCTTTGTTTATATTTCGAATGCGAAACTGTGCAGATATGAAGCTTTTGAAAAAAATATCTGAGTGAAGAGAATGTGTTTTCATCAAAAACAGTAAATATGCAGAAAAGCATGTCAGATATAAAGAATAGTTTGCTCCACAAACGGAGAAACAGGTTCGTGTACAGACTAAGTTCATGTTTTTTTTGTTAAGATTTCTCGAATGCTTAAACCTGATATACGTAATACACATCATTTTTAATAAATAAAAATGGTGTGTTTTTTTAAAATGCAATGTATGCACCCTACTAATGCTTGAAGTAATAAACATCTCGGATTAAAAAAAAATGTGTCATCTACTCGGCCACGCGATACTTCACCGAAAGAATCTCACTCTGCTTGCCGTGAAGTCCTTCGTGATTGAGCGGTAAAGTATGCCTGATTAAGCAGTAGTTTTCTTGCAAAGTCAGACGCAGATTCGATCCCTGCCGGAGAACAAATTCTCTTTTTTATTATTGATACACAAATTGATAGACGTAATACACTCTATTTGATAAAATAAAAATGGAACGTTTATTTCAAATAAGAAGTGTCCAATATGATAACGTTTGAAGTAATATAGAAATATAAGTCTTTCTATATATATATATATATATATATATATTGATTGATTGATTGATTGTTTAACTACTTAGATTTTGGTCATAATAAGGTTAGACCAGTGCACATTTCTATTAAAAAGTGTTCAATACAGTTATATTGTAGAACCTTTGAATATATTCCATTTGTAAACGAGTTATTACGCGACCTAGGTTTCTACAAATTCCCGAGCCAGTGCGAAAATAATTTTGTCCAAAAGAAAAAGGGACTAATTGCTTCCTGAAGGAATAGACTTAGTAAAATTTCGCGAGCCTGTGTGAATTATTTTCTAACCAATGAAAAAGGAGCTATTAAGAAAATTGTCAGAAAGGAAGTTGAACCAGTCAGATGGAAGCGGAGATCAGATAGGGCACCACCACGATGTAAAAGAGAAACTTTAAAACGCTGAACCAGACGCAATGTTCCGACGACACACATCCGTTCTTCCTCTCTTTCACGCGTGCAATTTCCCTTTATCTCTTTATCTTCGGCTTCGTTCACTCTCCGTCAACAAAAAGCAGAAGAAAACAACAACAATAAGACACTTCAACTGACTCCAAAAATTAACGTCGATAAATACAATTTTCCTTTATCGCTTTTCTTTCCTTCTCACTTTCTCGCCGTCCGCAAAAAGAAAGTAAAAACAAAGACTTTACTAATACTCTGTTAAAATAGTCTATATTTGTTTCTGTACTCATATTTCGCTACGACAACGAACTCTGGATTCATTTTAATCCTTACTACACTGTTTCACTTAGAACATTTAATACATTTTTTTTAATCATTTCACCCCGAGCAAGACGGAAATGCCACTGATGTGCAGGGGGCTACATAAATGTAAAAAGATTAATTAGAAAAGAGTGAGGAGTACAAACTAGTTAGAAAGGAACAATAGAAAGCTGAGAAAACAGGTTAATAAATGAGTATTGACTTTGCATTTAAATTTCTGGAGGTTGTAGCCGTCAGGAAAGCAAGAATACGGGAGTGAGTTCCACAGGCGGGAAGTGCGAGAGAAGAAGCTGCAGGAGTAGAATTGTCGTCTGCATTTGGCTAACCTGACTGTGAATGGGTGGGACCCAGTTGCCAATCTGGTTGCACGAGTAAACACCTGTTGAGGAGGCACCAGTGACTTAAGTTCGTCCGAGCAGAAGCCATGAAAGTATTTATAGAACAGACAAAGGGAGGCCACATTTCGACGATGGGGAAGTGGCTGCAGTCATGATCTGATATCATGATGTCCGATAAATAAATTTTCACTTATTTATACAAATGAAATACTTTTATTTTTCCAACCTTCTGATAATCTTAAATTGTGGGGAGTTATGTTATGTTTGACACAATACCAATTTAATAAACATGATCGAGCTCACTATAAAATCATCATTAATTATATTAAAAATAAACCCAGAAGAAACATAGGAACATGGTGTGAATTAAAACTCTGTCTCATATAACTATATAATCAATTATTTTGTTTTTATTTTAACACTTTAATACGGAATCCTTAACATCTTATAATTTGGTCAGTCTTCCATTCATTGATTTTCTTAATTTTTCCACTGTTTCAACTTTAACATTACAGGCAGCGCTTTTTTTTTTATAGCGCACAAGAAATATTTGCTTGAAAATTGCTTTTCATTTCTCTATAAATTTCTTTTAATGATAGTCTCCAGGTTTTTTATTAGATTAATATCTGGGGAGGCTAGAAGCCATTTCATTAATTTGGTTTCTTTTAGATCTTTTTTTTTTTTTTAACGAGGTGGGTAGAATGTGAAAGAAGGTTGACTTGTATGAATGTTCTCGTTAGCGTAGATCTTGATTTGGTCTTCTACCTCTACCACTCACATAATGGCCAGTCCAAGATTGTACAATAATTGTAGATTGTTATCCGGAGCACAGCAAATAAATTTTCTATATTAAAATGGTCTCCACGGTCAGCTGATTTCATTCCCATAGGGCACCTTTTGGCATTTGGTGGACAGGGAGATACACAACCAAAAAAAAAACAAAAAAAAAACATAGAAAGTCTTCTAAGACAAGGATTCGTCTTCTCACGCACAAAATGTGGTTCTACAGAAGGCTGCTGCGGATACCATGAACCGAACATGTGAGCAACGACAAGATTTCGGAAAGGATGCAAACGAAAAGGAAATTGGTTATTAATATCAGGAAGAGACACTGAAGTTTCTGGGGCACATAACGTAGAAGGAGTCTAATATTCACGGGACAGAAAGAGAGAAGAGAGACAGGGGAAAGCAATGCGAGACATACTTGTTGGTCTTGAGCAAGGGAATGTTAGAAGGACGCGTATCTGTGTTTTATAAATCACACAAAGGCGTTCGACAAAATACGTTACAACGACTTGGTAGAGATGTTCGGCAGCTATGACATATTCGGGAAAGACATTAGAATAATCAGGAACACATACTGGCAGCGAATCGCCTGCGTACGAACAGGAACTGAATGGAGAAGATTTACAAATATAGAAAGTGTTGTAAGACAAGGATGTGTCTTCTCACCGGATATATTCAACCTGTACAGCAAAACAATTCTGAGAGAACATCTCAATCTCAATAATATAAGTTACGCAGATGACACAGTGTTGATAGCAGACACGGAAAGGAAAATACAGGACTTCTTACAGACGGCAGTAAGGAAAAGCGAGAAGAAAGAACTAAGAACAAATTTAAAGAAAACTGAATGCATGTCATCAGCTAAAAGATAAGCCTAAAATGCCAACTACATGGTAATAATAAAATCAAAGCAGATACAGAAATTTAAATCCCCATGAAACATTCTGACAGAGGATGGAAATAACAGAGATCTGAGGGCTGATTGACATAGCCAAATACGCATTTCAAAGGATAAGCAGTGTATTGAAAGACCGGAAGATTTCGTTGGAAACAAAGAAATAAGTACTGAACCATGAGATATCTTTCCTACTATATGGCATCAAATACTGGACAATCTCCTCAAAGATGAAGGAGAGACTCGATGCTACAGAAATGTGGTTCTACCTAAGGATGCTGAAGATACCATTGACCGAACATGTCACTTAACATCAGGAAGAGACAGCTGAGGTTTCTGGGACACATAATGAGGAAGGAGGGTTTGGAGAATCTAATACAGGAAAGATAGGGGAAAACAACGTGAGACATATTTGATGTGCTTGAGCAAGTGGATGATGAAGCAGTGCTTAGGAGAGATACCATGAGAAAAAAATGTTAAAAGCGACAAAGCATATGTATAAGTGAAAGTCTATGATCGTCTACACCCTGATAGGTCATGACACACAAAGAATAAGAGGAAGAAGTTAATGTATAGGTTTAACTAGCATTATGCCTTCATTAGACACTTTACATTTTAATCTCATTGGCCTAAAATATAATAAATAATTGGCTTAAAATAATAAATTAGTACTTTTCATTATATCTGTATTTTAACTATATGCTTTGCAGTCAATTAAGTCCCATAAGTTATACACGTTTGGGTGAGCATGTATCTTTCAAGACATGACCGACTGGTCAGAAGATTTTCTCTCAGTAGGTTTCCATTACTTTCTGCAGAAGACTGGTTGCCAACCAAGACTATAGAACCCAATCTGCTCCTTAACCCACAGCTGGAGGGAGAATCGACGGATTCATACCTTTCCCAAGGGTATTTGCGTGTATGTGAATGCAACGAATTTAAACGGAATTCGAACTCGGATCCCCGTTCCGAACCGATATCCACTGCACCACAACGCACATCCCTATACTTTCACAACACACATCACTTTATAATCCCACATCCCATATGCCATTGTAAATTATCCGATGATTGGAATATTAACAAAAATGTCATCAGCAAATAACGTAGTCGGCGAATAGTTACCATTTATATATAGTCCTGTTCCTTCACAGTTCATTGTCCAGAAAAAATAATTTAGGAGAAATTCTATCATATGAATTTGATGTAAATATATTCTTTCTTTCTTTCTTTCTTTCTTTCTTTCTTTCTTTCTTTCTTTCTTTCCATTATAGTTTTCTTTCATTCTTTCATTCTTTCTCTCTTTCTTTCTTTCTTTCTTTCTTTCTTTCCATTATAGTTTTCTTTCATTCTTTCATTCTTTCTCTCTTTCTTTCTATCATCGGTTTCTTTCTTTCTTTCCATTATAGTTTTCTTTCTTCTTTCATTCTTTCTTTCTTTCTTTCTTTCTTTCTTTCTTTCTTTTTTCTTTCTTTCTTTACATCACATCTTAGTTTTATTTCATGCTTTTCATTAGTTTTCTTTCCATTATTTTCTTTCTTTCTTTCTTTCTTTCCATTATAGTTTTCTTTCATTCTTTCATTCTTTCTCTCTTTCTTTCTATCATCGGTTTCTTTCTTTCTTTCTTTCTTTCTTTCTTTCTTTCTTTCTTTCTTTCTTACATCACTTCTTAGTTTTATTTCTTGCTTTTCATTAGTTTTCTTTCCATTATTTTCTTTCTTTCTTTCTTTCTTTCTTTCTTTCTTTCCATTATAGTTTTCTTTCATTCTTTCATTCTTTCTCTCTTTCTTTCTATCATCGGTTTCTTTCTTTCTTTCTTTCTTTCTTTCTTTCTTTCTTTCTTACATCACATCTTAGTTTTATTTCTTGTTTTTCATTAGTTTTCTTTCCATTATTTTCTTTCTTTCTTTCTTTCTTTCTTTCTTTCTTTCTTTCTTACATACCAATATTATTTTCTTCCTTTTTTTTCTTACACATCTTTGTTTTCTTCTTTCTTTTCATCCTTGCATATCCTATCAGATTTTATCCTTTCATTCTTTCTTTAACTTCATTTGATCATTTTTTCTTATCACGCATTAGCCGTATTTCTTTCTTTCTTTCTTTCTTTCTTTCTTTCTTTCACTGTCCTATATTTGTTCGTACTTTTTACTTTTGTTTAAAACATTTATCGCTCTCTCTCTCTATCACTTTCCACGGCAACTCTTTTTCCTTCCATATTTTTCTCTTTCTATCTTTTTTATAGTTTCTATTTATATATTCTTCTTCTTCTATGTGCCCTTTCTTTTCAGAACCATGATCAGGCGATCATGGTTCTCCACGTCTCCCTATCCCTTGTGGCTCTCAGTATGTTTGCTCCTGTTACTCCTGGCAACCTTCGTTCCGTCATCCACCTGATCAGGCCCTGCAAATATGTTATCCGCTGCCTTCCTCTGTCTCTTTTTCCTTCTATCTGGCCTGTCAGTATCAGACACGTCTTTTTTCTTTAGAAATTTTCTTTTTTCTTTTCTTTTTTCATTCTTCTCCCAACCTTAAGTTTTTAGTTCTTTTCTTGTTTCTTTTTTTCTTCTTCATTTAATTCGTTCCTCTGTGTCTTCGTTCAGCTTTTTCATTCCTCTTTCTTTTATCATATTTTCCTTCTTATTTCTGAAATCGCATCAGCCAACAAAACATGCCGAATAAAATAATTCCTTCCTTTATAACAAAATATTCTTGTTGTAAAATACAATAACTGGTAGATTTGGGTTTTTTCTTCATTTATCTTTCTATTTCACATACAAAATGAAACATGTGCGATCTCAAAGCCCCTTTTACGATATAATGTCTCCAACATATATTTTTTTTTCGCTTTCTTCTTTTTCATTCGTTTTATCTCGTTATTCTAAAATTCCAAACACGCAAAGGCAAGGATTAGCTCTGCATTTGTTAGATAAATATTCACACACACACACACACACACACACACACACACACACACACACACACACACACACACACACACACAAAAGCGTAGCCTCACGCTTACCTAGGTGCCAAAAATATGCTCGTCCATTCACTGTAGCAAGAGACTAAGCAAGTATATTGGCACATACAAATATAGAATTTACAAAGGTATATTTATACATATATTCATAATAACTAGCGTACAAAAAATAAAATAAAAATAAAAATAAAAACTAGAAAAAATGAGGCGCTGAAAAGTATACAGCCGTACCAGAAAGAGATTCCATAACAAATTCTTATGTTCGGGCAGATTTTTGAAAATGTCTCCTTTCGAGTACTTTTCAGTACACGTACTATTTACTTGCATATACACAGTTATGTGTGTACGCATGTATACACATTATTCAGGTGTGAATGGGACAGTGCTCAATGTTGTATAGTAGAGTTATATCCGTACTCTATTCATTTTCTCAGAATATAATTCTAATTGAACTATCATCAGCTCTTAAGTTTGTTTGATTAAATCATATTAATTACCCTATCAAATCTTAACTCTATCAAACCTCTAATTTCTACTTTACATTAACTGGTTAACAATCTATCATTTATTTATACCCGAAAGAGTAATTATACCTAAATACAATTCAAATTGAACTATCTTAAGTTTGTTTGATTAAATCATATTAATTACCCAATTTATTTTTACTTTAATCTTAAATCTTAACTCTATCAAACAGTTAATTTCTACTTTACATTAACTGGTTAACAATCTATCATTTATTTATACCCGTGTGGTGATACTTACCGAGCAAAGCGAGGGACCCGATATTTGCCCTCTGAGCTCCAGAAAGCAAATGACCAAAACTGGTCTTTGCGCACCCGGTTCCACGCATATATTCCGGCAGAAAACCAAAAATTAATAAATATTAAATTCCTGTTCGCGAGCCTACGCGAATTTTATTTATCATCCAATGGGAAGCCCAGGATTAAATACGGGTGTGAATTCTCAAATGACTTGTTGGAACCCACAAAGACGAAATAAAAAGCCGACACAGAAAGCATCACCAGATAAGAAAATGCAAGCATAATTAGCATGTCCCTTGACCTCGTCAAGCGTTCTACTATGCTCGCCTCGCCTTTCCCTCTCATCTTCTTCTTAGCTGCCCCCTGAGCTACTTACCCGAGCTACAGAGCGAATAAAGCAAAGACACTTCTAACTGACAAACGCTCCTACATACATACGCACAAACTCTCTTTTAAGCATTAACTGCTATAAACATTTTAACGTTCTTTGAACCCATCCTAAGGACATTACTTTTATTTGTAAAAACCTTGATATATGTGTATATATAAAATGTTGTTTCTATACTCAATTTGATTCTCTTGCTTTATAACCTCTTTTATAACTTATAGTGGTCTATCTACTAACGAGGCCAAATTCAGTTAATCTGTTTCAATATACAACTACGCTTCACTCGAACGGATAACCCACTATACCCGAAACACAGTAATTATATCTAAATATAATTCAAATTGAACTATCATCAGCCTTTAACTTTGTTTGATTAAATCATATTAATTACTTAATTAACTTTTACTATAATCTTTACTCCATCAAAACCTTTAATTTCTACTTTACATTAAGCGGCTAACAATCTATTATTTATTCATACCCAAAACACAGTACTTGTATCTAAATACAGGGTATAAAGTTCGTGTGCACTTTTAAAAAAGTATAACTTTATTTGTATTAGTGATAGAAATTATTGCACACGAACTTTATGGACACGATGTATATTTCAAATTGAACAGCCATCAGCCCTTAACTTTGTATGAATCTGCAAATACATGCATATACATATACATATATGTATAGATGCTTATTAATTATCTTTATATTTTTTCTTTCATTTTTTTAAATAAAAATTGCGATTACGAATAAAACACTTACCGTCCTTAGATCTGTTATGTCGTGAGTAAGAATAAATAACTCAACAACAGGAATAGGTTAATTGTTGTATTCCCTAAAAATAGTATTTACAAAGGTTATTAGTATCCAATACAAGAATAAGGGTTAATCGTCTTTACCGTTGTCCGATGTAGTATAAGCAATGGGTACTTCCAGGTCGTCACCGGAAGTCTACGACTGACTTGTCGATCGGCTGCTCGGCACACTCTCTTACGTAGATGCCACCATTACTTTACATAGTAATGGAATAGTCAATTATAGCCGAATAGGCGCGAGCGTCCCAACAAGATCTATAGTGGGTTGCTTATCTATTCCTTTTCTAGTTGTAGTGGGAGTCCGTTCTAGTGAAGGGTAATTGCATACTGTTGCAGGTTAACGGAATTTGGCCCACTATAAGTCATAAAATGATTATAAAATCAAGAAAAGCAATTTGAGTATAAAAATAACATTTGTATATATACACATATCAATGAATGTTTTAACAATTAAAGTAATAACTTGAAGTATAGGTCCAACGGAGATTGAAATGTTCATAGAAAATAATAAGCTGAAAGAGAATTAATGTTTAGGAATGTGTGGAGCGGAGTTATGTGAGGAATGTCTTTGAAGTAGTCGCTTCTTAGGTCAGTAAGTAGATTTGAGACAGGGAGAAGGAAAGAGAGGTGAAGGGACGAGCATAGTAGCCACTTGACTTGGTCAAGGGAGATACTAATTACATTCGTCTCTCTGGGTCTCTTCGTAGGTCTGTCTGTTGGGTGCTTTCTGTCTCGGCTTTATATATCTGCTTTTTGGATCAAAAGCAGCTCGTTTGGAATTTCACACTTGTATTTGATTCTGGGCTTCCCATTGGCTGGTAAATAAAATTCGCGTAGGCTCGCGAAATGGAAATTTGATATTTGATTAATTTTATTTTTCAACCGGAACATCTACGCGAATCTAATTGCGCAGAGACGACTTTTGTTCATTTGCTTTTTGGTCGGTATAGAGCAGACATCCGGTCCCTCGCTTTTGTTCGGTATGTATCAACATAGATCTAACCGGCCCTAATTGTACTTAATTTATATTTTTATGATTAAATTTATTTAATCATTTGTTTCTCCCACTACGTTTTTAATATTCTATTACATTTTTAGGTTCTACTATTCACCTAATGCATTTAATAAATTTATTTTTTTAATCATTTCACCCCGAGCAAGGCGGAAATGCCACTGATGTGCAGGGGGCTACATAAATGTAAAAAGATTAATTAGAAGAGAGTGAGGAGTGCAACCAGTTAGAAAGGAGCAATAGAAAGATGAGAAAGCAGGTGTGATGACAGTTACATAGGTGGAGAGAAAGGAAGGATATACGGGGTGGGGAGAGAGCTAGAGTCAAGTGGTTAATAGATGAGTATTGACATTGCATTTAAATTCTTGGAGGTTGTAGCCATCAGGAAAGCAAGAATATGGGATCGAGTTCCACAGGCGGGAAGTGCGAGAGAAGAAGCTGCAGGAGTAGAATTGTCGTCTGCATTTGGCTAACCTAACTGTGAATGGGTGGGACCCAGTTGCCAGTCTCGTTGCACGAGTAAACACCTGTTGAGGAGGCACCAGTGACTTAAGTTCGTCCGAGCAGAAGCCATGAAAGTATTTATAGAACAGACAAAGAGAGGCCACATTCTGTTGGTGGGGAAGTGGCTGCAGTCGAGCCGCCAGATCAGTACCTATCACATTACAGACTCTCCTTTGGAGCCTGTCGAGAACACTGAGGTGAATGGCAGGGGCGCCTGACCATAAATGGCAGCAGTACTCCATGCACGGACGGATAGTTGACTTGTATATATGCAGGATGGATTCAGGCGGAAAAACATCCTGGATCGACATAATGACCCAACCTTCTTAGCAGTAGATTTAGCTATCGATTCGATATAGTGGTTCCATTTGAGGTCTAAAGAGAGGGTAAGGCCGAGGAGGCGCAGTGTATTGCTCTCAGGGAGAATCGCTAGGTCCATGCTTATGGGAGGCAGGAGAGGTTCCCTGTGATGGCTGACAGACAACAGCTTGGTCTTAGACGCATTGAAGTTGACAAGCCACTTCTTGCCCCAATTCACCACAGAGTGTAGATGCCGTTCAAGGTCACTAGCGAGATTATGTCTATCGGCCACGACAGGTTTCTTACTTGTGCGGGAGTATATTGTAGTGTCATCTGCGTAGATGCCTACATGGCCCTTGATCTCATCTGAGAGGTCGTTGATGAAAATAAGGAAGAGCGTCGGGCCCAGGATAGATCCTTGTGGGACACCAGCATTCGTGCTGTAGGCTGAAGAGGCATGGCCATTCAAAACGACCTTCATTTTGCGGTTATTTAAAAAAAATTGGATTAGGTCAAGCAGGCGACCGGTAATACCGTAACCCCGTAGCTTGCATAGAAGGCCAGAGTACCAAACCCTGTTAAAAACCTTGGAGATGTCCAGAGCAACAGCGCGAGCCTCGTCAGACTCATCAAGGGTCTGGAGCATGTACTCCGTTACGGTTGTTAGCAAGTCGGCTGTGGACCTGGCAAAGCGGAAGCCATATTACCTGTCAGAGAAGAGTTTGTGGGTAGTAAGATGTTGAACTATTTCAGCATTGATTATGGCCTCGAACACTTTCCCGAATATCGGTAGAAGACTGATAGGGCGATAGTTGGATGGGTCCGAAGGTTCATCACAATTCTTAAATACAGGAACGACTGAAGAGAACTTCCAGCATGCAGGAAAACAGGAAGCAGAAAGGCAGTAGTTAAACAGTTTAGAGAGGACAGGGGAGAGTTCAAGAGCACACCTCTTAACGACTATCACCGGGTTTACATCGTCTCCGCTCGCCTTATGGAGGTCAAGTTTTGAAATTACTCGGGATACTACTGTCGGGGTAATATATAGGTCGTGCAGTTTGGCCTCAGTTTTAATAGGGAAGTCGGGTGGGCATACTCCAGATGAGTCAAATGTGGAGGCGGGTGAGAATTTGCGGGCAAAGCATTCAGCTTTGTCCGCAGATGACGTGAGAACCTGAAATTCATGGATTAAAGGGGGTGTTGAGGATTTGCTGTTGTTCAGCACTCGTTTTCAAATCCTCCAATAGTCCTTGGAGCCGAACTTGCGGTTAGCTATGCGCTGTCGCATTCTCTCAGCAAACAACCGTTTGGCGTCATTTAGGGTTCTCTTGCACTCATTGCGAGCAGACGTGAATAGGCGCCTATTTTGATCAGATGACTGTCTCCGGAATAGACGGAAGTAATGGTTCCTGTGGGCAATGGCGGCCGAGCAGGCAGGAGAGAACCACGGAGAGGAATGAGGTTTTAGGCAATACTTCCTGGTGGGTATGAAGGCATCAATGCCAGCTTTCACCCATGACGCGGCCTCAGAGGCACAGTCATCAACTTGTAGATCGAAAACTTTTCCCCAAGGGACATCGCAAAGGAAATCGCGAAAGGTAGGAGGTCCTATAGGTAGGGGGCTCCTGGGGGAAGTGCGAGTGGCAAGAAACACTGAGAGAGACAATAGCATGGTCTGAGTTGCCGAGAGGGCAAAGCTGCGAGACTTGACAGACGCCAGGTGCAGAGGTAGGGCAAAGCTGCGAGACTTGACACGTAAAAATATTTGTACGTGCAATCTTATCCATAATGAATTTTAAAAAGGGAACGCTAATAATTCAAATCGTAAGCTAGTTTGATATGTTAATCACCTGATGATTGCTGTGATGCATGAAACTTATATATATATGAAAGTGTACCTTGTAATTATAGAAAAACAAATTATGTACTCAAATATGCGTATCCATTCAATGTTTAAATAAATTTATATATATATATAACGCTAAAATAATTACTCCTTTTTTTCTTTCCAAAAATAACCATTCAGTTTCCTGAGGTGCGGCTGTGACTCCCTGTAACCCAATGGCAATCATAAAATCTCTCTCTCTCTCTCTCTCTCTCTATATATATATATATATATATATAAACTTATTTATAAATGGAACTTTGTCTCTGTGTGTATGTGTGTCTGTGTGTCCGTTACCTATAGACTCCAAAACGGCTGAACCGATTTTCTTGAAATTTTACACAGTTGTACTATAAGCGCCTGCAAGTGTTCTTAACTCGGTTTTGTGTCGAGGTACCCCCGATAAATATCGAAAATCGATAATCGAAAAAATCGGGTTATAGAAGGAGTGGTCTGATTTTAATCAAATTTGATACACTCATAGACAAAGACATAAAAACGATTTTCAGGTTTCAATGTTGCAGTTCTTACAATAGTGCAGAAAATTTGATATTGATACCAGGAAATCAAAATTTGTCTTACATCCATTCATTTTTTTTTTTTCAGTCTACGGTTTCACTTTAACTGGAAACAACTATTGCTTTTTAGTCTTTCGTGCCAACGTCCAAATAATCTGAGCTCCAGGACCATGGATTAGTTTTAAAGCTTTCATTACACCCGAGCAACGCTGGGCTATACTGCTAGTATATATATATATATATTTTAGTCATCCACATACAAACTTATTCCGCTGTATCACATCTCGTCAGTGTGGTTAGACATCCACTTGCTTCCAGACTGGTTCGAGACTCGACCCGATTTGGTGTTAGTCGAAGTGCCTACTTCCTAAGCTATCGGCGCATGGCTGAGAGAAGAGGAAATTTTAGCGTTAATATATGCGGTGTACACACGCCAACAACCGGGAGAACTCAATTCATTTCTGAAACGTAAAGCGTAAATCGCAGAAGTCGTAAATGTTTTTAAAATCTTCTTCTCTAGAGCTCAGTCGTAATAAGAGCCTAATATATTAATCATTCATATACAAGCCTGTTTCGCTGTACCACAGCTCATCATTGTGGCTAGGTATCCACTTGCTTCCAGTTGGTTTCGCGACACGACTGATTTGGTGTCAGTGGAGTGCCTACTCCCTAAGCTATCGGCGCATGGCTGATATATATTATACTTAATCAATGAAAAACAAACACAAAAACAAAAAAAAACAGACCACGATTTTCTTTTCTACTCCATGTTTAATCTCTGATTAATTTTAAATAAAAGTCAAACGCGTTAAATCTATAAAAGTTTCCTATCTTTTCAATATCATCATGTCGTATTTACAATCCAAATTTGATCACAATTTATGTAATAGTTATAATGCTCATATAAGCTCGTAGTTATGGTTGATAATTTTTCAAAGAAAACACTCGAACAAAAGATTAATGAAGAAACTTTTTAATGACATAGATTAATGATATAATAATAGCAAATACTGTAATTCGTGCGAGAATGCCTACGGCCCATTTGTGACTACTTTCCTATGAGCTTGAATTTCCTTTCGTAGTGAATGGAAGATGTTCAACAATTTAATCTAACTAAGGTCGGAATACACACACACACACACACACACACACACACACACATATATATATATATATATATATATATTTTTAATCATATCTCCCCGAGCAAGGCTGTAACGCCACTGATGTGCAGGGGGCTACGTAAGAGTGAAAAGATTAGAAAAGAGAAAGCCAGAAACCACATCCTAAACAAGGAACAAGAGATGAGCCTCTTCACCTGTTCAATAGACGAAGGTGGAGTATGAACCGGGCGATAGTTTCGTCTATCTACTCCAATTGAAAAAAGAAAAAAAGAAAAGAGTGAAAAGATTGGAAGAGAGAAAGCTGGAAACCACATCCTAAACAGGGAACAAGGGATGAGCCTCTTCACCTGTTCAATAGACGAAGGTGGAGTATGAACCAGGCGATAGTTTAGTCTATCTACTCCAATTGAAAAAAAAGAAAAGAGTGAAAAGATTGGAAGAGAGAGAGAGAGCCGGAAACCACATCCTAAACAGGGAAGAAGGGATGAGCCTCTTCACCTGTTCAATAGACGTGGGTGGAGTGTGAACCGGGCGATAGTTTAGCGTACCTACTCCAATTGAAAAAAATAAGAAAAGAAAAGAGTGAACGAACAGTCAGAGGAGGAGAAGGAGCGTTAGCGAAAGAAGAGATAGCTAATCGAGCTTAGAAGTGAGAGACGGGAGCATATGAAAGCGTGATCCAGGGATTCGAGAGATGTTATCCTGGCTAGAGGGAGGTGTATTTGCTGACATAAACAGAGGAGGGGATAGAAGGGTCAAGGTTAGTCTCACATATGGCTAAGATATCAGGTGAGTTAGTTTGGAGGAATGATTCTACGCTAATAAAGTTGGCGTGGATACCACGTATGTTTGTGAAGGAGACGCAGATAGGTTAGGGCGTTTTCAGAGTAGCTGGTTTAGTTTTGCTATTTCGTTTGTTTGATTTCATAGTGGTTTGGTTGGAGAGAGAGGGGGAGAGGACTTGAGTAGAATCAGACGGTCACTGATTGCATCAAGTCTGCAGCATAATGTGGCCTTGGGTTTGCCAACCGGAGGTTCATGCAGGGACGCCCGTCCATGCGCGAAATAGCACAACAGGAACCCCGATATTATTCAACTGTAGAACAGAGCAGCCTCTCAAGACGCTACGCAAGAGTTCGGGCTCCTAACTACCAGTTGGAAGAATCAACCAGGAAACTGCCAACCCGGTACCCTCAGAATGAAGGGACGTTGCCACCATGCTCAATAACTGCAAAGAGCTTCCAACCGAACTAACGATAAGACCGATGTAGAAGGAAAGTGAACCGGAAACCCCTTCCTAAACAAGAAACAAGGCGATCACCTCTACTCTTGTTGAAAAGAAGGGGGTGGAGTGCAAAACCGGGTGATAGTGGGTATTATTTACTCCACTTAAAAAAAAAATGATTAAGTTTTAACGTAGTTAAAGTCGAAACGAAATTTTAACGCCAAAATCATATACAATAGCAAAATATTACCTCTGTCAATAATTAAAAAATTCAAACAAATTCAAAAGAAAATTAAGGCTAAAAATTACAAATTCAAACAAAAATTAAAGACAAGAATTAGAACGACGAAAATTTAAAAAAAACATGCAGGATTTAACATACCAGATAGATAAGACACACACACACACACACACACACACACACACACACACATATATATATATGTATATATATATTGTGTGTATTTTGGCAGGATTATTTCATTAATGCAGGTTTCATTGAATAATATAGATAAGTTTTGTCTATTAATTTGGTGTAGGATCCGTTCGTACCGTCTGATATACTTGATGGTGATATCGTTGAAAGACAACAAAAAATCACAGTAATTGTTGATTTTTGTATCGTGTCTAAGCTTTCGACTCACATAAGCCATTATCAAAGAATAACTATTAACACACAGTAAACATAGAACATTTAAGTTATTAACAATAAAGAGAATTAAATTGAAGATACAAGTCCATCCCTACCATAACGCCACCATTTTGTCAGTGTCTTCGGCCATCCACCACGGTAGGGATGGACTTGTATCTTCAAACCAAAATATACTTGGGCTCAATCAAAGACACTTTTAAGACAAGGTGGTTAAACCACAGATCTACATTTAAAATAGAAAAATTAAAAAACAATACAAAATTGGCTAACCAAGTCTGGAAATTGAAATCAAAATATAAAAAAGACCTAAACATAACGTGGAGCATTGTACCTTACAACGGTGGACTGCGCCAAGAAGAAAAATTAGAAATTATGACATACCCAAATAAAGACAAACTATTAAATGAAAGTACAGAAATTATGACTAAATGCATGCACACTAAAAAATACCTCTTAGGTTCATACAACCATAGATGAAAACGTCATAATTCGTTTTAATTTAAACAACGCGCGTTCATAAATTCTTTGCTAAGTGAACGTTCAAATTAAACACCGTTACAAGAGCGCTCTTAAAAAGAAAAACGGTAAAAGGTAAAATCAGTTATTAAAAATCGCCTGAAGATACCACTCATGGTAAAAACATGAGTAGCGAAATAACTCATTTAAAAATGGAATATATATATATATGGTTGATATGGATCGAAAAAAAATCCGGTATTCGAAAAAATAACAATATTCTTAAAAGAGTGCTCAATATTTAAAATTTATAGCATAAGTATGTTACAGCATCACTACAAAGTAACTATTTTGTTCCAACACTTCTTAATATATATAGGATGCGGTGGATAAATTGCCGAATCCACTGGTATCTCATGTCATCGGACAGTTTTTCGATACTCCAAAGATGACAGGCATCTTTCACTGCTGAAGCGCCATTCTCAGATTTTATCAAAAATACTGTTGGGGATCACCACTTTTTACACATAAGAATGGGCTCGCCTGATGTGTACATATAATCCTGCTTATACAGAGTACGGCAGCAGTTGCCCAGTTGCAACTGCAGTTGTCACTGTCAGCTCTCTGCCTTCGGGCGGAGATCACTAACCTAGTCGTGGTTCCGTCGAAGGGTAGAATCACGACTGGGTAACGATAGAAAGATATTTTTGGCTGGGCTATATGGCCCGGAAGACCCACATAAAAATGACCTTGTGTCACATTTCGCCTTAAGTGGGAAGGCCAACTAATAACAACTAACTGTTGACTAATATCAACTGTCTAGTAGTTCTAGTGAACTCCAATAGAACTCTAAAGAACTCTCTAGAACTTCTAAGAGCTCCTATGAACTTTCTCAGAAATTATTGATTTAATTTCCTTTTAACTCTTATTAATATAGGAGGAAGAGTCCATTATCTGAGAAATAGGTGTGTTTCACCATAGCAGCTAGATGCAACCGTAATTTATGTTATAGCAGTTTTTTTTCTCGCACTTTCAACCTGTGAAATTCCTTTCCAATATTTTGCTTTTCTGATAATTGCAGTCTTCAAAGATTTAAGCGCAACGATAACTGCTATCCTCTGTCTTTTTGAATCATGTTCTATTTTTGTCCTTTTCCCCGTCCTCCACATTTGCAGTCTTCTCATTCTCTTTTATTTTCATTTTTTACAAACCGTTCCTTTCTAGGGGCATTACCGCCTTTCTTGGGGAGAAACGATTAAAAAAAATAGCAAACCGAAACCCCAACTAATGTTCATATTAACTTTCAATAGCAATAAAAAATTTTCAAATCTGTGGCCCAGAGTGCTAAACCTAGAGTAAAATGAAGCAGACAGCACCGAAAAAACATATTGCAAATACGTATAATAACATATATATTCTTTATACAAATATATATTTTAAGGATATGGTTATAAAAAAATCAAGTAATCTCAACTTATTTATAAATGGAACTTTGTGTGTGTGTGTGTGTGTGTGTGTGTGTGTGTGTGTGTGTGTGTGTGTGTGTCTGTCTGTCTGTGTCTGTGTGTCCGTTACCTATAGACTCCGAAACGGCTGAACCGATTTTCTTGAAAATTTACACAGTTGCACTTTAAGCGTCTGCGAGTGTTCTTAGCTAGGTTTTATGTCGAGGTACCCCCGATAAATATCGAAAATCGATAATCGAAAAATTCGCGTTATAGAAGGAGTGATCCGATTTTAATCAAACTTGATACACTCATAGACAAAGACATAAGAAACGATATTCAGAAGTTTCAAAGTTGCAGCTCTTACAATAACGCAGAAAATCGATAATATATATATATAAAAGGCAAGATGTTTGTGTGTGTGTCTGTTTATCTGTCTCTATGTCCTTTATACAAATCCATAATTTTTATCCGATTCTCACCAAACCTCACACAAATATTCTTTAGGCTGAGTTTGAGCTCCAGGATCATGGATTAGTTTTAAAGCTTTCATTACACCCGATCAACGCCGGGCTTTTCTGCCAGTAAATATATATTTTAAGGAGATGGTTATTGAGTCGCCAAATGATTGTTGGGCAGCTTTGTTGTTAAATATAATCAATCCTTTACATAAAAAAAAACAGAAAAAATCAAATAATATAAAATAAAGACGGCAAGAATGAAATTGGAAGAACGAAAATGAAGTTTTATTTTCTCAGAAAGAAAACCATGCCAAAAAATTATGAAAAAGATTATTGCATACTTTCACTTTACCTCTGAAATGTGCAGTAAACAATACTGCAAAATGCTGTCGTTAATCACAAGTCAGGAACGCATTGTCTCCGGTGTCTAGCATAATCCTGGTTTTATACTGAAACATTAGATAATACTGAATCTGAAATATTAATAAAAGAAACAAAGATGAGCATACTTTGTCTAGTTTTCATGCAACAAGAACACTACATTTTTTAAAAAAAATATTTCATCCCAAGCAAGGGGATAATCCCACGACCAGGCAAGGGGTTACTGGGAGTGGAAGCGAATGGGAAGACTTTAGCATAGAGGAAGAATGATAAAAAAACAAGAAATTCAGACAATATTGGAAAATATAAAAGCACACCAACTGAAAAGGTGTGATTGTGTTAATAAACAAATTTTTAATGGCCTTGTTGATATCTTCTTGTTGAAGGCTATCCCTTGTCGATATCTCTTTCTTGAAGTAGATCCTTTAATCTCTGTTTGCTCTGACCTCCTTCAGGTGATATACGATGAAATTTCGTAAAAACCCTTTATTTAGTCTACGGGATCAGCTAATACCAGAGGGAACAATCACTTGTAAAGTTTAGTAACTAAAAGGAATTAGCTGTAACTAAAATATTAAAAATGGCATGACACTTTGAACTAGAACAATCTACCCCCGTGGACTAAATAAAGGTTTCGGTTTAAAATTCCAACTTATATCACCTGAAGAAGGTCGGAGTGTACAACGGCTGAAACGACGTGAATATGGTAATAAAGATGAGGATAACAGTCCGAACAATTTAAATAGTGTAAATAGATAATATAATTGTTTGATTTATTGCGTAGACATTAGCTTGTATAATAAGATTGTTTTCATTGTGTAACATAATCCCTATCTCATGTCTGTGATAATTTGCCGTGTTGTATTTGAAATTTGCGAATAAATTGATTTGCTTTTTTATGATTTGACAACCCCTTGTAATTTAAAAACGAAATTTTGGATAAGAAGAATAATTCTTTTTACGACTGAATATTGCATTCACAAATTTTAAAGATTTTTTAGTTGCTTTGTTTTAATGGCAAATCAACCTCGGCGGATCATCTATTGCCAACTAAACTTTATTTATTTTTTCTGGTAATACCTTTTTCTTTCAGCAATTTTATTGTTTTTGATTTAAGTTTTGTGTCTAGTAATACATTTTTTCCTATTTCGGGTATCAAGATTCATTGGGATTTGTTTTTAAAGGCAGGGTCCCCAAGTCCTACCCTTGTTATTTTACCCATAACTGGAGGGAAGGGACGGATTAATACCTTTCCCAAGGGTACCAGTGCTTAAGTGAATGCCGGGTATTCAACTGGAATTCGAACTTGGCTCACCGATTTCTCTTTCTGAGCCGATATCCACTGCACCACAACGCACATCTGTCACTATACGCTTACAGCACCTGGTATTCCCAAATGGTCACCCATCTCAGTACTGACCAGGCTCAACGTTGCTTAACTTCGGTGATCGAGCGAGAACCGGCGTATTCAACGTGATAGGCCGTAAGCCAAACTTTAAAGAGAATAAGATGGACTTTTCCAGGTACAAGTTTTACTATTTAACACATAGCTGGTGAGGGGAAATCGATTCATACATTTCTTAATTACATTTGCACAGAAGGGAATGCAATAACTAGACTGGAATTCGAACTCCACCCTATGATTTCTTATAACAAGCCGCTATCCATTATACTGCCCATCCACACCCCTGAAATCTCCATGTACGCCTTGTTACGCAGCAGCATTATGGATAAACTTCATGCTCCAAAAAACATTTTCTCTGCCAACATGCCATTCAAACGAATTGACTGATTCACCCAAATTCTTTTAGTTTTTAGTTCACTTATCGTGAATGCGCTTAGCTGTCATCAAAATCTCCGATAAGAAGACAACCGTAAGAACTGGATCTTACATAAATGGAAGGCAAAAGGCATATATTTTCCTGTGGAGGTGACGGCAACAGGAAACACCGTGGGTAGACGATTGATACAGGCTGTTTCATGGTCTTAGCAAAGTTCGACTGAAAAATACTAGATTCTGTCAGTGATATCATAAATTTGTCACATATACTTATGCATCAAAAATAAGTGTAACCCTGATATCAGGGTTACACTTATTTTATATCCGGATTTCTCTTATATCCAGAGTTCTCTTATATACGGGTTTCTCTTATATACGTGTTTAGTCTATTTTATATACATTACCACAAGCTCTAATTTGGGGGCAAGAGAAAATCTATCTTATATCCGGGCTTATCTTATATTGGAGTCTCTTATATCCGGGTTATATTGTAATTTCTTTCCATTCCCCACGTCCGACAAGATGTTTATTTGGTACGCCACGCTAAGTTGTTCAAACAACCAAAGTCACAATATCTCCATCCTATTAAACATAAAAGGTCTGTCTGGAAAATAAAGGGGTTGAATGTGCTGTGTGAGTTCCGGACTGAAGAAGGATAAGCGGATTGCATTATACTATCATTGGAGGATACAACTGCAATGTTAGCTTTCTACAACTATCGCATATATAACACGTTATCTTGGGAGGCTACAACTGTAATCTTAGCTTTCTACAACCATTTCTTATCTAACATGATATATTGGGAGAATATAACAGTAATCTTAGCTTTCTACAATTATTGCATATATAACAAGTTATCTTGGGAGGATACAACTGCAATCTTAGCTTTCCACAACCATTGCATATCTAACATGACATCTTGGAAGAATATAACAGTAATCTTAGCTTTCTATTGCATATTATTATTTTTTCATGTGCGATATTTGTTGCAGTACAAATCGTGGCTGCTTCAACACAACAATTTACCTGCTCACAATTGAGCCTCTGACAGTTCGTGGCCAAGAAGAACATAGCCGTACTGGACAAACCCTCCTATTCACCTGATCTAAGCTCAAGGAGGTCATCAAGGAGACCCCTTTTGAAGAAGTGGAAACCATCAAGAGGCCCAAACGACGGCGCTGAGGGGGACATCTAAGGAGAATCCTTTCAACAGTGCATAGAAGTGTGGAAGAGAAAGATAGAAAAGTACATTAGAATCGTGGATGGATTACTTTGAAGGGGAAACCATGTAGTTTTTTTTTTCTTTGGAATTGAAATAACTTGTGTCACCAGTCCTGTTACTTTTCAGACATATTTTTATATATTCACTACCGGCCATAATTATTAGCCTACCCCAGTTTCTAAAAAGTAATGATTTTATTTCATATTTTAAGTGTTTATTGCTAAGTCGATACTTCTAATTGAAAATAGAATGGTTCTTTTGTCATTATCACTTTGCAAAATTTTACAAGGCAGCCAGGAAGCCTTTGCTTCAGCCAGCCAATAAGAAGAAGAGACTAGCATGGGGAAGGGAGCACAAAAACTGAACACCAGAACAGTTCATTTGATGCTCATGTTATTGTTGTAGCCGTCAGGAAAGCTAGCATACGGAAGGGAGTTCCACAGGCAGGAAGTGCGAGAAAAGAAGCTGATGGAGAAGAATTGTCGGCTGCATTTGGTAAGTTTAACTGCAAAAAAAGTGGGACCTTGTTGCCAGTCTGGTTTACTTGCTTCTTTGATAGCTACAATCTCCCAAAATTGAATGTAACGGCACTTGCCATCTATCTTCTTGAGTCCTTTTAATGTTTTATTTTTTCTTCAATACTTCTGTCCCCAATCTTTCCTTTCATTGTAATCCCTTGCAAACTAGTCGCGGTCCCACCTTGCTTAGATGTGAAATGATTTAAAAATCCCCAAAGAGCCTTCCCTCCAGGTAGTACCTCCTTCGGGAGGGGGCTGGGCTTATTGCCTGCTGCCTGATGCATCCCAATGTAAAAAAAGCAGAGGAAGCTTGGGCAATTTTTTCCCAGTATTGCCTTTAAGTCCACTTTAAACTGACCTTGTGTCACATTCAAAAGCGACATAAGCTCGTTGATAAATATCAATCTTGTCATCGGAGGCCTCAATTTAAACAGCCTAAGGTACGCAGATGATACAGTGCTGATAGCAGACACAGAAAAGAAAATACAAGACCCCCTACAGAAGGTAGCAAAAGAAAGTAACAAGAAAGGACTACAAGAAAACTGAATGCATGGTCATCAGTAAAAAGGGCAGCCCAATATACCAAATACAGGTCGGGTATACTAGCATCAAGCAGGTACAAAAATTTAAATACTTGGGAAGTGTTATAACATAAGACGGAAAGTGCGACACAGATATCCGAAGGCGAATTGGCATTCCAGAAGTTGAGTCAGTTATTAAAAAACAGGACAATTTCGCTAGAAACAAGGAAGAGAATACTGGATTGCTACGTGTTGTCCGTTCTTTAATATGGCAATGAATGCTGGACAATACCATCAAAGATGAAGGAAAAACTTGAAGCAACTGAAATGTGGCTCTACAGAAGGATGCTGCGAATATCATGGATCGAGCATGTGAGCAATGATGAGGTTTTGGAAATAATGGAAACAAAAAGGAAAGTAATACTGAGCACCAGGAAGAGACAGCTGCAGTTCCTGTGACACGCAATGAGGAAGGAGAGCTTTGAGAACCTGATACTAACAGGCCAGATAGAGGGGAAAAGAGATAGGGGAAAGCAGCGGATAACATATTTGAAGGACCTAATCAGGTGGATGACGGAACAGGGGTTGCATGGTGTAACAGGAAAAGGCGTGCTCAGCCACCAGGGATAGGGAAACGTGGAAAGCCATGATCGCCTACGTCCTGTAGGGACAGGGCATATAGAAGAAGAAGAAGAAGAAGAAGAAGAAGAAGAAGAGAAAGAGAAAGATTAAGTGAATGAAAAAAAGAAATTCATACACAATTATTCACCCTCTATATGCGAATACATATTTTTATCACCGTGCTCTTTCTCTCTCTCACTTTCTACCTCTCTTCAGACAGCCAATCTGGAATCTATTATCCAATTATCCAGTGCAAGATCATGATCTTTGTAATAAAGACAAAACATCAAATAAATATATTGGTCACGCGACAAGCGTTTTAATTAACCGTCTGAATAGCCTCTTGATTGATCTTAGTCCGATAAGTCAGCACTGAAACTTCTCCGCACCCATTAAAACAATCCTCGTATATAATACTGTCATTTTACAAACTATTTGTAAATTTTTTTTTTTTAAATAATGGAAGCACTTTTTAGAAAACACTACCGACCTACACATGTCCATTACTAGCCGAAAAACATTGGGCGTGTTTTGAAGGCACTATAACATGGAATTACTACTCTTGTGACTATATATATGTCTATATGACTTTTGTGTCTGTATACATTTTTTGATTAAAATGTTTTTGTTGTGCGTGAAATTTGATGTATGTGCTCTTTGTTCCGTGTTTGTAATTTGTGTGTGTGTGTGTGTGTGTGTGTGTGTGTGTGTGTGTGTGTGTGTGTGTGTGTGTGTGTGTGTAGTTTGATGTATGTATTCTTAAATTGTAAACACTTAAGACTAGAACGGAGATACATTTTTCCCTGTAAGTAACCGATTTCTCCTTTGTTAAAAAACTGTTTTTCGAATGTTCTGAATGAAATTAACTTTTATTTATTTATTTTCTACGATCTGAACGACGTAGTTTGTAGTCTTATAATTGCCGAAATAAATCCTGCATTTTTAACTTTTAAATATGTGTTCAGTTTTCCTCTCAATATCTTATTTAGCTGTGGATAATATTCATTGAGCTCTCTATTTTTATTTTAACATGGAATTACTACATTTCCTACACTATAATAAGTAAGTTTAAAACAGCTAACGTATTCTACTAAAGCGCTTCAGACATTAATAACTACCAACAACTTATACACATTCTTAATCTTCTTAAAATAAAAAAATGTACGAACACTAGAATATGCTAATATTTTGTGGATTTCTTTTTCAACCTGTACAAGGCCCGGAGATCCACTCGAGGTAAAAAGTTACGTTAAGGTATAGTTTATATAGATACTAGGAATTGGTTTTAGACGTGAACAGGTTAAGATTGTGGTGATCGGGGAGACATCCTCTTTGGATGTGATCGGGGTGACATCCTCTTGGATGTGATCGGGGAGACATCCTCTTGGATGTGATCGGGGAGACATCCTCTTGGATGTCTCCAACAGAGCAGTGGTTAGCGAGAAGAAGCTGTTTGAGTGGAATTTACTTCTCGATGAATATTGGTAGCTAACTACTAATTAGTAACTAAGAGACGTCGCAGGTTCGAGCCGTGAAAGTCAGACCTGGTGAAACCAAAAAATGAAGTTTGTCCAACCACTTTCCAGACACAACAGTGAGTGACCCGCCCCATCCCACCTCAAGCGTTGGTTCATGAATTTGAGTTAATCACTGGGTGGGTAGTGTGTACAAGTCGGGGACAATACTCAGCATGTAAACAGTGTAAATAATGATAACTTCACATCGCCGAAGTTTAGACAGAAGCACTTGAAAAACTGAATAAAAACATTTTCAATAGAGGGCTTACGAACATAACAGCTGGAAACAACGGTTCTCTTAAGACTACCGAAGTTAAGCCAACATCGAGCCATGTCAGTACCTAGATGGGTGACCTCACAGCAATACCATGTGCTTTAAGTATTAGAGTGCGTGTGGTGTAATAGGTAATGTCAAGGAATATTTGTCTATATTTCTGAGATGAGGTAGTATTTACAGTATTTACGTCTATATCCGCATGGTCCAATGGATATAAACGGTGGTTAGTTCCAGTGATTTGACCCAAAGAGTTGTGAGTTCAATACCAGGCTACAGCAGTGCTGAACTACAGGGTTAGAGAGAGATAACTCATAAATACCAAAAGAAGCACTACTACGCAAGGGATTAAGATCAGATACCCTAGTGAATGTAATAAAGGGTTCTGTTCGAAATTCCTAGCACCTGAAGAAGGCTGGAGGGTACAACAGCCGAAACTTCGTACAAATGGCAGCAAAGATGAGGACAATAGTCCGAATAATGTAAATACTGTAATGTCAAGGAATTGTTAATCGGAGAGCTGAGTTCCAATTCCAGTTGGGTTCGTTGCATTACCTCACATGCAAATACTCTTGGGATAGGTATGAATCTACTATGGGTTAATTTGATTTGTCTTACTCTAAGGCGGACTGTGTGGCCGAGTGGTTAGAACGTTCGTTTTCTGACCAGGAAGGTGACTTCTTCATGTTATTGGTCTGGAGGAGGCGATCCCTTTGGAAAATGCCATAAAACGTCTAATATCAAATTATAACACTTGTTAAGAATAAGATTTTTTTTTTCAAATTAAATTTCAATCTTATAATAAAATTTAAAACTTTTGCAATGCTTTTAACATAAAACGTTTTCGAAAAAAATTGCATACAGACGTATCACATTGAAACGCCATTTCCTGTACAATCACCGAAGTATCGAATATCGAGCTTGGTCAGTATTTAGATGGGTGACCTCTTGGGAATACCAGGTACTGTCAATACCGCTTGGGAATACCAGGTACTGTCAATACCGCTTGGGAATACCAGGTGCTGTAAATACCGCTTGGGAATATCAGGCGCTGTAAATACCGCTTGGGAATACCAGGTGCTGTAAATACCGCTTGGGAATATCAGGCGCTGTAAATACCGCTTGGGAATACCAGGTGCTGTAAATACCGCTTGGGAATACCAGGCGCTGTAAATACCGCTTGGGAATACCAGGCGTTGTAAATACCGCTTGGGAATACCAGGCGCTGTAAATACCGCTTGGGAATACCAGGTGCTGTAAATACCGCTTGGGAATACCAGGTGCTGTAAATACCGCTTGGGAATATCAGGCGCTGTAAATACCGCTTGGGAATACCAGGCGCTGTAAATACCGCTTGGGAATACCAGGTGCTGTAAATACCGCTTGGGAATACCAGGCGCTGTAAATACCGCTTGGGAATACCAGGTACTGTCAATACCGCTTGGGAATACCAGGCGCTGTAAATACCGCTTGGGAATACCAGGTGCTGTAAATACCGCTTGGGAATACCAGGCGTTATAAATACCGCTTGGGAATACCAAGTGCTGTAAATACCGCTTGGGAATACCAGGCGCTGTAAATAACTCTTGGGAATACCAGGTGCTGTAAATAACGCTTGGGAATACCAGGCGCTGTAAATACCGCTTGGGAATACCAGATGCTGTAAATACCGCTTGGGAATACCAGGTGTTGTAAATACCGCTTGGGAATACCAGATGCTGTAAACGTGTGCATTAAACAATGTTAATCGAAGAGGCAAGTTCCAATTCCATTTCTGTTCGTTATATTTCCTTACGCACAAATACTCTTGGGGAAGGTATGAATCAACTTATTCTTCCCTCGCCAGCTATGGGTTAATTAGCAAAATTTCTTTCACTAAATCATCAGCTAATAAAAGAAGACTCTTACAATATAGAAAATATTTTCTGGCTTTACATAAAATTGAAAGGGTCGATGAGCCGTAGAATCAGTCAATCAATCAATCAATTAACGTTCAATGAAACATAACAAGAAAAGAGTGACAAGAAAATCCATCTACAAACCTCTGGAGAGTCGGGATGATGAAGGCAACATCAATCAACTAAATGACAACCATTTACTCATTACTAATTCTATTAATGCTTTGTCCTAGATATCGAGCACTTCATTACAAAATCTTCTTGCCTTAAATGCTTTTCTGTCACTATTCTACTGATTGTCAGCAATTTTAGCTTCACGCGGTCTTCGAAATCCCTTATATATATATATATATATATATATATATATTGTGTGTGTGTATTTAGGTAGCATTTTTTCATTAATGCATGTTTCATTAAATAATATAGACAAGTTTTGTCTATTTATTTTATGTCAATTTTTTCATATTCTCTGATAAGCTTAATAGCATTATCAATAAATGAAGAAAGAAAATTACAATATTGATAGATAGTTTTTTAATAATCCAATCTAAGCTTTAGGCTTACATAAGCCACTTTCAAAGATGTCAAATTACATTATATATTATAAACACGGACAAACCATAATGACAAACCGTTTTTGTTTACATGGAAGATTTCCAAGCAACAACAAACTCGTGCATTTAAGACGCTGGAAGCATATGTCGCATCACAGCTCGTGACGTCACACCTGACCAAGCGAGAGTGAAAACAAGAAATATTAAGTATGGGACGCTCTTGAAATAAACCAATGACTTCTGGTATTAATTATAGGCATTTAAGGATATTTGTGGAGATTTCGTAGTTTATTTTGTTCAGGTTAGGTTTCAACTGTTTTATGGATATAGCTTCGAGAATTTTTAGTTTTTGTTTATTGTTTTCATGTTTAAATACAGTTGTGTTTTCAACTAGGGTTTTCCCTAATTATGTGTGTGGCCAGCATGTTGTTTTGAATGCCTAAAATATTTTAATTATCGTTCAAGTGTTGTGTCAAACATCGTGAAAGCCAGTTTGTGTTGTGACCAACATAAATATTATTTAACCCGTTGGAGATACAATCTCGCAAAAGGCACTTGAATTTACATAAAATAAATAGACAAAACTTGTCTATATCATTTAAAGAAACATGCATTAATATATATATATATATATATATATATATATATATATATATATATATTGAAATACTGAAATATAACTATGTTTATAGACTTATCAATATATCGTTAGATGACTAACCTAAAGACAGACCTTTTTCCTATTATATATCTATTTTCATTTCTTTTTCGATCTTTCAAATGCTAAATGCAGGTGGGGGGCACTAGAATCAAGCAAGTACAAAAATTTAAATACCTACGAAATGTTCTAACAGGAGATGAAAAGTGCGACACAGAGATCCGAAGGCGAATGGACATGGCGAAGAACTCGTTCCAGAAGCTGAGTAAAGTAATAAGATAAAATTTCGCTAGAAACAAAGAAGAGAGACCTAGATTGGGATGAGGAAGGAGGGCTTGGAGAACCTGATACTGACAGGCCAGATAGAAGGAAAGAGAGACAGAGGAAGGCAGAGGATAACATAGTTGAAGGGCCTGAGCAGGTGGATGAAGGGAGTTGCGAAGGAGAAAACGTACTAAGAGTCACCAGGGATAGGAAGACGGGGAATGCTATGATCGCCTACGTCCTGAAAGGACAGAGCATATAGAAGAAGAAGAATATTCACTTCTTTCGTATGTATCCAGCTGTTCTTTCAAACTCTATTCAATAAGGAATCTGTATAGCACGCACATGCGTGCCAACACAGAAACACTTTAATACGCATGCGTAGACGCGTGAATCTTTTTAAAATAGTGACCGAAAGGGGAACACATTCCTGCTCAGGCTTAAACAAGTTCATCTATACACCCACGTTCTTTTCTGTGTAACTTTTATTCGGTGCCCTTTCCCCAAGCCTTCTGGTATTGTGTGCGTTCCAGTGAAAATCATGATTCAGTTTCTTTCTTTTTTTTTCTTTTTTTTTTTTTTGCTGTTAGCGGTGGTGGTGATACTGACGATGTTAATATCATCCACAACCCGTTGCCATGGCGATGAATACGTTGACAATGATGTGGACGTAGGAAATGGAAAGGGTGATGGAGATGAAAAGATGATGTATTTTCGTATAAAAAAGAACGTGGGGAAGTAGTAGGCAGAGGGCGGAGAAAGAGAAAATAAGGAATCTCCAAGGGAGACACAATGATTATGCGCTCAAAATAGATAGCCATATGCATCCACCTGTGTAGGACGCACACACACACACACACACACACACATATATATATATATATATATATATATATATATATAAAATTCTTTAAAAAATTTTTTCGAAAATATTTTATCTTCTAAAAATTTTAAAGTTATTTTTTTGTGACTGTAAGTATAATGTCTGTCTTCTTTTTTTTTTCTATTTTCTCTTTCCCTAATTTTATTTCTGCTTTTATTTTTTTTATTTTTTTTTTTTATCTGTGTTTTATTTTTTGTGCTTATAGAGGTTTTAGGGCATGCAGTGGATATCTGCTCGGAAAGAGAAATCAGATAGCCGAAGTTCAAGTTCCAGTTGAATTTGCTGCATTCAATTCCGCACAAATACCCTTAGGAAAGTTATTAATCCGTCTTTTTTCCCTCCAGTTATGATCTTCGCCAACTCGCATTACCGAGCATGAAGATTACTGTACATCTGCTGAAATGACGAAGTTGAAAGAGTGGAAGTCATCCAGGGAGAGGTTCCTTAAACGAGAGTGACAAAAACTCCCATCCATGTGTATAGTTTCTGTCCGTACTCATATTTTGAATATGTTTATTTTCTTCCGCCTTTTGTGTCTGTATACATTTTTTGATCAAAATGTCTTTGTTGTGCGTGTAATTTGATGTATGTGCTCTTTGTTCCGTGTTTGTAGTGTGTGTGTGTGTGTGTGTGTGTGTGTGTGTGTGTGTGTGTGTGTGTGTGTGTGTTTGTAGTTTGATGCACGTATTCTTAAATTGCAAACACTTAAGACTAGAAAGTAGATACATTTTTACCTGTAAGTAACCGATTTCTCCTTTGTTAAAAAACTGTTTTTCGAATGTTCTGAATGAAATTAACTTTTATTTATTTATTTTCCACGATCTGAACGACGTAGTTTTGTAGTCTTATAATTGCCGAAATAAATCCTGCATTTTTAACCGTTTAAATATGTGTTCAGTTTTCCTCTCAATATCTTATTTAGCTGTGGATAATATTCATTGAGCTCTCTATTTTTATTTTTTAAAAAAAAAGTGGGGGTGGGATTAAGGAAGAAAATAATGTTTTTTATTTAATTTTGTTGGCCAGACATAAGAGAAAGGAAAAGCAGAAACAGAGATTCATGACTCCATATTTACAATACGTCTGTATTCCTTTTACTTTGTCAGACAAATTTAAATAAAAAAAAATTTCTTTCTTTATCTCACCCTCTTTTTCTTTTTTTTTTTTTTGTTTTTACTTCCTGTGTATGGATATGTTTTGGGGATTCTTCCGATATAGAAATTTTGTACCATATTTGAATTGATAGATTTTTGTTTTCGATCATTGCCGATGAAGAGAGAATTTTTCTCGCTGAAATGGCCATTCAATGAATGTAAATTTCGTAATTTTTTTACATACTATATATATATATATAATTTTTTTTTTTAATCATCTCACCCCAAGCAAGGCATTCCACTGCCACTATTGCGCATGGGGCTACATAGGGGAAGGTAAAGAGAAGGAGTGGTTAGACATAGGGAATGTCAGGAGGAAGGTGACAGATGAGTAAGGATAGCGAGGATGAGGGTTAGGCAGATGGGAAGAGTGCTAGATAGAATGGGAGCAGGTTAGTGTGTTAGGAGGTGTCTATTGACCTTACATTTAAACTCCTGGAGATTGTTGCCGTCGGGGAAGCAATCGTTTGGAAGAGAATTCCACAGTCGGGAAGTGCGAGGAAAGAAACTGTTGGAGTAGAAGTTACGGCTGCATTTTATCGGTTTCACTGTAAAAGAGTGGGATCTAGTTGCTAATCTATATGTACCTTATAACATAACATCACTACTAAATAGCTATTTTATTTTATTTCGACAATTCTTGTGACTTGTCAAGTGATGGTGCTGATTGCGAGCTGAAGATTTTTTAAAAGTTCAAGACTAACCAGGAACCTTTTAAAACTCTACATCTCGCAATCAGTACCATCACATGACAAGACGCAAGAAGTCTCGAAACAAAATACCTACTTTTGTAGTGATATCATAACATAATATCAGTCCAAAATATTATAACTGGGATGTGTTTTGTGGTGCAGTGGATATTTGGCTCTGTAAATAGATAATACTATTTACATCGAGCTATTCACCTTGTTCAGTTTTAATATTAATAAAATTAATATTAATAAGATCTGGTTTGTGGGATTTTACCTTTTGCTCATTCTTTTTGGATTTAATATAAAATGAATAAGGAACGAAGAAAACAATTGCAGCGTTCAAAACATTAATTTAATGCAGTGCTCAATATAAAAATAGAACAATGAACAATGTCTCATCTGGTAGTTAATTAACAACAACCTGATGAGACATTGTTCTTTCAATGCCAAAAATGTACAATTTTGTAGTAGTTCTAAAGTAATGATTAATATACATATATATATATATAGTCATCCGCAGGCAGATCTGCTTCGCTGTATCACAGCTCATCAGTACGGTTAGACTCCGATTACTTTTAACCCAGGATTGAAACCCGACCAAATTGGCGTCAGTCGGCGATTCTACCTCAGAGCTATGGGCACTCAGTAGAAGAAGGCAGAGATTTTAGCGAGTATATTATCATTATACACGCCCAATAGCCAGAGTGCTCTAATTCATTACTGAATGAGCGATGCGTACATATATATAATTTTGTGATAAATAAATAACACAGTAGCAAATGTGTCCTGATCTAAACACATTACCCATTTATTAAAGCTTCTTCAGATATGTATTCAAAGATTAGAGATTAATTATTTTTTTAAACAAAAATCAAGAGACAGTCTACTGAAATGTTATTTGACGTTTGATTCTTATTAGTCAGATATGTATCACGTGAAGAATCATTCTCCAAACAACACTCCATTATACTGTCTCTCAGTTCTTTGTTTTAGATCGAAACATTTTTCAGCTCTAGTCTTTAAACAGATCTATGAAGAAATTTTAATAAAATTTCCTATTTTGTCCTTCCTTTATTCTATAATCTATTACGTTGAATACACCGGTTCTCGCTCGATCACCGAAGTTAAGCAACGTGGAACCTGGTCAAGCAACGTGGAACCTGGTCAGTACTTAGACGGGTGACCGCTTGGGAATACCAGGAGCTGTAAGTCTTTAGTGACGGATGTGCGTTGTGGTGCAATGGATATCGGCTCGGAAAGAGAAATCGCTGAGCCGAGTTCGAATTTTATTTGAATACCCTTTGGAAAGGTATTAATCCGTCCCTTCTCTCCATTTATGGGTTAAACAACGGGGTAGGACTTGGGAACTCTGCCCCTAAAAACAAATCCCAATAAATCTTGATACTCGAAAAAAAAAGTATTACTACACACAAAACTTATATAAAAACAACAATAAATTGTTGAAAGAAAAAAGGTATTACCAGCAATAAATAAATAATATTTAGTTGGCAATAAATGACCCGCCGAGGTGTTGATATGCCATAAAAACAAAACAACCAAACCAAACTAAAATCTTCTCGGATTCCAGTGCATATATTCAACTCATATAATTGTGTATTTGAGTAGCATTCATTCTTTTATACGTGTTTCGTTAAAAAGTATTTGGTAATGTATTGCCGTTAAGTATTTTTATGTTGTTACTTTCAAAATTACATGAACTGGCAGCTAATGCCGGGCCATGTATTTTCTTTTAACGACTCTTGTATAAAAGCGGGATTACCTCCCGCTTATATATTAAGTTACATGGCCCGACAGTCAACAAGGAAAATAACAATATGAAATAAATATTAAATGCCGTAGTCTTAAGTAACAAAACTTGCATAAAAGAGGGGTTGTTATCGAAATCAAAAACTGTATATATATGTGCGCGCGTGTGTGTGTGTGTATGCTTTATTAAATTACATGACCCAACAAAGAAAGTAACAAAATAAAAATAAAAAATTAACACCGCACCAACTTGTCAGTAATTTTTAACGAAACTTGCATATATATATATATATATATTTTTAATCATATCACCCCAAGCAAGGCGGTAACGCCACTGATGCGCAGGGGGCTACGTAAGGGTAAAAAGAATGGAAAAGAGAAAGCCGGAAACCACATCCTAAACAGGGAACAAGGGATGAGCCTCTTCACCTGTTAAATAGATGTGGGTGGAGAGTGAACCGGGCGATAGTTTAGTCTATCTACTCCAATTGAAAAAAAAAATAAAGAGAGAAAAGAGTGAAAAGATTGGAAAAGAGAAAACCGGAAACCGCATCCTAAACAGGAAACAAGGGATGAGCCTCTTCACCCGTTCAATAGATGTGGGTGGAGTGTGAACCGGGCGATAGTTTAGTCTATCTACTCCAATTGAAAAAAAAAATAAAGGAAAAGAATGAAAAGATTGGAAAAGACAAAACCGGAAACCGCATCCTAAACAGGAAACAAGGGATGAGCCTCTTCACCCGTTCAATAGATGTGGGTGTATATATATATATATATATATATATATATATATATATCCTACGTCTATAACCTGGGAATCTCATGCCCTATGCCATCGTCAGGTGCGTATTATGAACTGAGGGTTCCGAGATTTGACTTATATAACTAGCAAAAACAACTCGAGAACCACAAGTTAATATCACAGAACAGTGAAATCATAATAAGCCCCTATTTATTGCATAGTGTATGAAATTCCGAGTCGTGCTTTAGACATTAGATAATATGTATATTTATTAAAATATACTGTATAGCTCTGTTGTATTGCATTAAATATCTGCTTAATTAACACCAGGAAATTATTTATATATGTACGTGTACTTGGGTATATATATATATATATATATATATATATATATATATGGTTATCATTATTCTGTTATATGAAAATTATGTTTCTATGATCAAATAGAATAAATAGATATCCACTTTGTGGGCATGTGCCAAATTGGAATAAGCTTAGACAATATTGACGTCTCAGACTTTAACAGTGACCTCGGCCAACCATCCCAATTTAATCTCTGTTTATTTTCTTTTGCAACCAGATACTCGTGATAAAATCTGGTTGATTGTTATTAGAATGTTTGTTCATTACTGGGCATCCGATAGTAGTAGCGTTGTACCAACCTAAGCTAAGCATAGCCTATAAAATTAATGAACCTCAGTGCAAGATTTTATTTCTTCGTTATTATTAATGTCCTGTACCAAAAATGTTAGTGTTCGTTGAAAAAGGAATTTTACAGAACAAAATTTTCGCTATATATATATATTATTTACTTTTCCTCGTATTTCTTCCATTGAATTCTTACCGGAAATGAACAAAATTTTGTTTTTGTTTTTTTTCTTTTTAGATACTAATTATTATTAGGAAAGTTACTGTACATGACCGGAAGTCACGGAAAATGAACCTTGTCGCACGAGAAGAAAAGACAATCGTAAATATTCTTTAAAATCAACGTCTCTACATTATCCGTTCTTTCATCTTGTTTTGAGAAGTCACGTGGCACTAATTTTTCGGGAGCATACATACACACACACACACACACACGAACACATACATATATATGAATGTATCGATCAGTTTCTCAGTTTATGAGCTATTTTAATCTATCTATCTATTTCTTTCTTTCTTTCTTTCGTTTTTTCTATCTATCTATCTATCTATCTATCTATCTATCTATCTATCTATCTCATTCTCTAGTCTATTCCTATCTATCTATCTATCTATCTATCTATCTATCTATCTATCTATCTATCTCAGTCTATTCCTATCTATCTATCTATCTATCTATCTATCTATCTCAATCTATTCCTATCTATCTATCTATCTATCTATGGGAAAGTTACGGAGAGCCATAATCACCAACATCCTGAAAGAACAAGGCTTTTAGAAAGGATAGTTTGGCTATTGCTTTGAAAAAAGAAAATTAAAACAAAACCTTCTCTGGACTGGATAATTATGCAAACAATATATAAGATACACAGCTTTCGCCGTATATAACAAAAAAATCTTACATATATATATATATATATATATATGCATTACTCTCTCGGTATGACTGGCGTGTGTATGTCACGCTTATACACTGTTTGTCTCAGTCAGTTAAGTGCCATACATGAAACACGCTTGGGCGATCATGTCTCTTTCGAGACATGACTGACTGGGCAGAAGATTATCCCGCAGTAGGTTGCCATTGCTTTCTGCGGTAGACTGGTTGCCAGCCAAGGCTATAGAACCCAAACTGTCATGTTATTTAACCCATAACTGGAGGGAAGAGACGGATTAATATCTTTCCCAAGGGTATTTGTGTGTAAGTGAATGCAAGAAATTCAACTGGAAGCTGCTTGTATACAGCACGTTAAAATTTCCCTCCTCTGATTCTATGCGCCTATGGCTTGGGCGGGGTAGCGACGCCACTGATACCAAATCGGTCGAATTTCGATTCCGGCCAGAAGCAAGTTGATGTGTCTAGCCACACTGATGAGTTGTAATACAGTGAAACAGGTTTGTATGTTGATGATATATATATATATTAATCATTAATATATATATGTATATATTTTAATATATTTAATCATTAATATATATATGTATATATTTTTTCTATATGTGTGTATGATTGCTTGTGTGTGCATGTGTGTTGATAGTGGTATATTTGCTTTCAAAATTCTGAGAAATAATTAAAATTATTGTGTATCGATGTAAGCAGAGGGTGATCAATCTTTTAGTCCATATATCGATCGGAATATATAAATTTATCGATGCGCACACGCGCGCTTGCCGACACTGCAATCGTCACTAGATATCCAGGTATAGAAACCTGTTAAATTTTTAAATGCATTTGCAGTGGCCAAAACGCGCGTGTATGTGAGCGTGCGTGCGTGGCTATGTGTGTGCAAGAGAGAGAGAGAGAGAGAGAGAGAGAGAGAGAGAGAGAGGGAGAGAGAAGCAAGTAAAGGTAGAAAGAGAAAAATAGGTTTGGATGCAGTTTGATCTCGACGCTAAAGTAGACGAGATGCAGCGAGATAAATTACACCAAATCAATAGATCGATCAATGAGAAGACGACTTCAAAACTCAGATATATAGAATCAAATATTTACTGTTATTTAAATGCGAATTCATTACTGTCATTATATATATATTCGTCATCCACATAAAGGCCTGTTTCGCTGTATCACAGCTCATCAGTGTGGATAGACACCCACTTGCTTCAGGCCGGGATCGAGACTCGACCGGTTTCGTGTCAGTCGGAGTCGCTAACACCTAAACCGTAGGCGTATGGAATCAGGGAAGAGGAATTTTAACGTGTTGTATATAAGTCGGATATACACACGCCAGTCACTGAAAGAACACAATTCATTGCTGAAGAGTAATGCATAAATTGCAGAAGTGGTAACTGTTTTTTAAAATTTTTCTCTGTAGAGTGCTCACTCGTAATGAGAGCATGATATCTGCCGTTCTCCTCGGTGTTCTTGACAAGCTCCAAAGGAGAGTCTGAAATGTGATAGGTACTGATCTGGCGACTCGACTGCAGCCACTTTCCCATCGTCGAAATGTGGCCTCCCTCTGTCTCTTCTATAAATACTTTCATGGCTTCTGCTCGGATGAGCTTAAGTCACTGATGCCTCCTCAACAGGTGTTTACCCGTGCAACCAGACTGGCAACTGGGTCCCACCCATTCACAGTCAGGTTAGCCAAATGCAGACGACAATTCTACTCCTGCAGCTTCCTCTCTCGCACTTCCCACCTGTGGAACTCACTCCCATATTCTTGCTTTCCTGACGGCTACAACCTCCAGAAATTTAAATGCAAAGTTAATACTCATCTACTAACCACTGGACTCTAGCTCTCTCCCCTCCCCTGTATAACCTTCCCTTTCTCTCCACCTATGTATCTGTCATCGCACCTGCTTTCTCAGCTTTCTATTGTTCCTTTCTAACTAGCTTGTACTCCTCACTCTTTTCTAATTAATCTTTTTACATTTATGTAACCCCCTGCACATCAGTGGCGTTTCTGCCTTGCTCGGGGTGAAATGATTAAAAAAAAAAAAAAAATAACAACATACAAGCCTGTTTTGCTATATCAAAGCTCATTAGTGTGGCTTGATATCCACTTGCTTCTGGCTAGGATCGAAATTCGACCGATTTGGTGTCAGTCGGAGTCTTCAATTATATATATATATATATATATATATATATATATATATATATAACTGAATATTATTTTAGATGGATATTCTTATTTGTGTTATTATTCTGTTTTTTTTTAATTAAACAGTATATATATATATATATATATATATATATATATATATATATCCTGATTATTCGAGAAATATTGTAAGTAAATATATACATCCTCCATCACGATTCGAACCTGCGACTCCTATAGACCTAGGAGAAGCCGTCAATTGATCTGTAGTATCTTAACTACTCGACCACGAAATATTTTGTAGTTAGGCCGAATTAAGCCATATAATTAAGCAAATTCTCGATTTTTCGTAATATTCAGAACTGCTCATCTGGTTCGTATTTTATTGTAAACAGACGTGAACAAAGGTACAAACTGTTACGGAAAGTTACAAAGGGATTTGGAATTAATCAACATATCTTTAATACAAGGTGTACATAAAGTTCGTGTGCATTTTTAAAAAATCGTAATTTTATTTGCATTTGTGATAGAAATAATATGTAAAAATGTTATAATTTTTAATGTTTCAACAAGATGGAGCTCCTTGTCACTTTGCTTTGAGTGTTAGTTTCTAAATCAGGAATTTCCTAACAGATGGATCAGAAGTGGTGGACCATTTTATTAGCCTCCACGTTCGCCAGATTTGACTCTATTAGATTTTTATGGGGACATGTGAAAAGAATTGTGTATGCAACCAAACCTAGTCCATTAGAAGATTTGAAAGCTAAAATAACTAATGTGATTTCAGGCATTACTGTAAATCAGTTGGCAAATGTTTTCCGTGAACTGCAAAATCATATTACCCTTTGTATTGCTAATGATGGAGGACATGTGGAAACTTAAATAATATTTCAATAAAACCTTAAAGAATATAGAATTACTTCTTTCTAATCCATGTACAAATTGTTTCTATCGCAAATACAAATAAAGTTATAACGAACTTTATGCACACCATATATATATATATATATATATATATATATATATATATATATATATATATTATTCTATTTTATTTTGCCACGAAAAAGGCGAAAAGGCTACTAGTACACAGGGCGTTACAGCGAGTGAAATTGAGGGAAAAGACTTGGTAACGAAGTATTGAAGTAAGGACAAAAGTTGAACAGGATTCAAGAAGAGAGAAGATGGTGATTGACGCTGTATTTAAATTTTTGAAGATTTTAGTTTTCAGGAAAGCAAGTAAACGGAATGTTATTACACAGCCAAAGAACAAAGAAACTGCTGTAGTAGACATGACAATTGCATTTATCTATTTCAATGGCAAAAGCGTGGGACCTGGAAGCCAATCTAGTAGGACGCTTGCATTGATGTGGTCGAGGTACCAAGCAGGAAAAAGCCAGTCAGACTAGTTGTCAAAAAAATATCAGTGCGAAAGTGACTGAAGTCAAGTTTCTAATTCTAGATCGATTTCATTAGAAATCTTTCTTTCTATTTTGTCAGAAACCTGGCGATGAAGAGCAGGAGCACACGACCAGATAGAGCAGTACTATTTATTGCACGGAGGAATGGTAGATTTGTATATGAGCAAGATGGACGTTGATGAGAAAATCTTTTGGCACGACACAGTGACCTAACTTTTCTTGTAGTATATGCACCTATTTCAAGTCAGTTGAAAGAATGAGGCTAATTTTTTCTAAGGTAGTTAAATGAGATTAATTTTGTTTATATAATATATATGCGCTCTCACACCCTGATTGAGTACTCTGGAAGGTTGGTAGACTTTTAAAAAAAAACGGTAGCTAATCTAGCATCTACGCATCGTTCATTTAGCAATGAATTAGAACACTCTCAGCTATTGGGCGTGTGTATAATGATAATGTACACGCTAAAAAGTCAGCCTCCTTCTACCAAGCGCTCATAGCTCAGAGTTAGAATCGCCGACTGACGCCAATTCGGTCGGGTTTCATTCCTGGGTAAAAAGCAATCGGATGTCTAACCGTACTGATGACCTGTGATACATCGAAACAGATCTGTCTGCGCATGACTATACATATATATATATATATATATATATGTGTGTGTGTGTGTGTGTGTGTGTGTGTGTGTGTATTATTTAAGAAAGGACAAAAAAATGAACAGGATTATATTTTTCCGAGATTAGATATTGACATTATTTACACTGAATGTGCGTTGAGGTGCAGTCGATATCGGCTCGGAACGAGAAATCGGGGAGCCGAGTTCGAATTCCAGTTGAATTCATTGCATTCACTTCCGCGCAAATACCCTTGGGAAAGATATTAATCCGTCTCTTACTTCCAGTTATGGGTTAAATAATAGGACAGATAGGGTTCTATAGCCTTGTCTATAGAACCCAAACACGCAGAAAGCAATGGCAACCTATGCGGGATAATCTTCTGCCCAGTCAGTCATGTCTCTTTTGAGGCATGATCGTCTAAGCGTGTTTCACGTATGGCACTTAACTGACTGACATTGTATGCTCCGATTTTTTATCCATTAGACCAAGTGTCCTCAAGGACACATGGCCCAGTGGAAAGAAATAGATATTATTTACATTGTTCGGACTGTTGGACTGTTGTCTTCAATGAGACATAGCCCAGTGAGTCAAAGCATTGGATGGATCCAGTGAGCTGACTCAAAGATTTGTGAGTTCAATACCTGGCGACAGTAAAAGGGAAAAAAAACTTACAGAGTTGAGTGAAATGACATCCAGAAGTTGCATGACTCATGGAACGAGAACAATCTACCCTAGTGATTGAAATAAAGGATTCAGTTCAAAGTCCCAGTCACCTGAAGAACGTCGAGGCGTGCAACGGCAGAAACATCGTGAATATGACAATAAAGATGAGGGCAACACTCCGAACGATGTAAATAATATATATATATATATATATTTTTTTTTTTTAATCCAAAAATGAATAGCTTGTAACTGAAATCCCAAAACTAGATTCTATTAATATTAATCTTATTAATAGTAAAAATAATCCGGGTGAAGGGTTCGATGTAAATAGAATTATCGGTTTACAGAGCCAAATATGTATTTTTTTTTTAAATAAAAGTCCGAAAACTACATTTGTCGTTTGGGCATTTCGGCAAAATGTATGGCCATTTCTCACCAAAATGGCCATACATTTTGCCGAAATGCCCAAACGACAAATGTAGTTTTCGGAGTTTTATCTGAAAATACACACACACACACACACACACACACACACACACACACACACACACACACACACACACACATATATATATATATATGTGTGTATGTGTGTGAAAAGTGTATGTATATATACTATATTATTTATATATTATATATGCGTGGTACTTATTTCAAAGCGCTCAATATCAGTGATAGAGCGGACATATTCATACAGATAGGTGTGAGTTTTTCACCCTGGGTTTCACGCTCTTGCGATCGTCAGAGAAACTGATTAATTTTTTAAAAATTAATCAGTTTGTCTGACAATCGCAACAGCGTGAAACCCAGGGTTACAAACTCAGACCTATATATATATATATATATATATATATATATATATATATATATATATATACGTGTGTTTGTTTGTTTGTTTGTTTGTTTGTTTGTTTGTTTGTTTGTTTGTTTGTGTGTGATTGTGTGTGTGTATGTGTCTGTGTGTAAAGTATCAGAAAAATATGTAAGAATGTATACATGAATACGAACTGGTTGTTAGAAAGAAAATATAATCTTATTGATATTTCCATCAACTTACCTGAGCATTATTTAAACAAAACTGGTGGAAAAACACTCAGGCAAAGTCATTTCGATGACAACACAGATCCATGATACATTAGGAGTTAATAAAATTTAAAATATGTCTGTGAACAGATCAAAGAGATTTGTAAATAAGGAATATGTTAAAATAAAATGAAAATTTGAAATATAAAGCTGAAATATATACTTAAATGTTTAAGAAAATGAAAAGTTTGCTATTTACACAACATATGCGGTATATCTTGCAACCTAAAAATATTTTCTGGGTTAAAATAACCTGAAAAGGGTTGATAAACCGTAAGAAATGAGTCACAGATTTTTACATTTTGCTAAATGCTTTCTCGCCAATACTTACACATGGTGCTATAGATACATTGTTGTGTAAATTACGCAAAGTCAAAATAACATACAACAAAATTCAGGACAGCACTACTCCCTCAAGGCACTTGATATAGACCTCCACGTTGAGTCTGAGACCCTCACCAACAATTTCCAAAGTTTTTTACTTGTCAGAGTGAGTTTTTTTCCGAACTGCCGTACCTACGAAAACACCGTTTGACTTATCTACATCTTTCTGAATCCTTTGCACTATCCTCAGATTGACACTGAAAAGCTTCTGCTGCGAATGCCAAGCATTACAGCGTACCGTTTTCTGGCGGAGTTATTTGTGACATTTTTCTCACAGACAGTGCCCAACAGACCCTACTATACTGTGCAGTCGACAAAATCAATAACAAGCACGGCTCATACGCAAAATGGAAAATATAAAATGGCGACAGTTTGCCCATCGCATCCTGTACGTCTTTTAATATCAGCTCCATATTATATCTCTAATTTATTGCTTTAATGACTTTTAATCTGAGGCTTCTTTTAATATTTATTCCTCTACTCTTGCGAATGTTTTCAGAAATTTACAATATTCTGTTCATCTTCTTCTATTCAGATCTAATTTCACAGCTAAGAACCGCCATGACACACACATTGCAGTGAAACACCCTCATTGTATTCCATTGATGACATATAACTTTTGCCGAAACTGCTTCTTCCCAACAAAACCGCTACTTTGTAAAACCAACTGCTAAGAGGATGCTTCCTCGATCATCGCAATCTTAATCACGAGTTTAGAGTTAAACTTTATATTCCCCACATATCCTCATAATCGGTGCCTATTAATTCTTACATTCTAACCACTACCTCGATTGGCTCTTGGGCCTTTTACTGTGAAAACTTAACTGTGAAAAAAGTTGGGGGAAAATGGAATGGTTTCCTGCGCTTCATCCACTGTTTGGAGTGTAATATTTCTGAGATTTGATGCCATTCAGTTGCAAAGATAATCCCGTGCAGTTTAATCCATAGCTGGTGCGAGAAGAGATGCATTCATGCTGTTTCCGTAGGTACTTGCGCAAAAGTGAAATTAACAGGCTAAGTCTTAAATTCACATCGTCACGTTGATTCAAGTTTTCTCGCCAATAACTCTTGTACCACTGTCACATCCTGTAATACGATATATGGTAAAAGTAATAGATATGAATAGATAGATAGATAGATAGATAGATAGATAGATAGATAGATAGATAGATAGATAGATACAGACTGGGATAGATAGATAGATAGATAGATAGATAGATAGATAGATAGATAGATAGATAGATAGATTAACAGACAGGGATAGGGATAGATAGATAGATAGATAGATAGATAGATAGATAGATAGATAGATAGATAGATTATTAACAGACTGGGATAGATAGATAGATAGATAGATAGATAGATAGATAGATAGATAGATAGATAGATAGATAGATTAACAGACTGGGATAGATAGATAGATAGATAGATAGATAGATAGATAGATAGATAGATAGATAGATAGATAGAACAAACTGACAGATAGATAGATAGATAGATAGATAGATAGATAGATAGATAGATAGATAGATTACAGACTGGGATAGATAGATAGATAGATAGATAGATAGATAGATAGATAGATAGATAGATTAACAGACTGGGATAGATAGATAGATAGATAGATAGATAGATAGATAGATAGATAGATAGATAGATAGATTAACAGACTGGGATAGATAGATAGATAGATAGATAGATAGATAGATAGATAGATAGATAGATTAACAGACTGGGATAGATAGATAGATAGATAGATAGATAGATAGATAGATAGATAGATAGATTATTAACAGACTGGGATAGGGATAGATAGATAGATAGATAGATAGATAGATAGATAGATAGATAGATAGATAGATAGATAGATATGAACAAACGAAAATAGATGGATAGATTCAATCTCAACAGACTGAGATAGATAGATATGATCCAACTGATATATATATATATATATATATATATATATATATATATATATATATATATGGAGAAACAGACAGATAGATAATGAGAAGACCAAATTAGACTCCAACAGTTAGCGAGATAGGTAACGTATGTATTCGTAAATGTGACAACTGCATAGGCGTTGTGACTTCATTGATGGAAGAAAGATTGCTCGGTGTCAATCTCCTGTATAGGCGATCTGAACCTCATATGCTAACGCTGGAGGCATTCAGGTTGGGTCTACGGAGCAGTGTCATCGATCGATAGCTAAGATATTTACCGTATAATATATTACTACGATTCACACACAGAATTGAAAAATTACCTCTCACATGGTGAATATGCTGTTCTCACCAATTCATTAAAATTCTGTGATAGGCTGAAACAGGAATGATATCGTAGTGATTGATATAAATATGTTTGAACGAATAATCGTGGATAGAAGCGAAATAATTATCGGTATAGAAAATGGTAACGGAATTCAGACTACGGACACTGCGGCCTGTTTTCTATCTATCTATCTATCTATCTATCTATCTATCTATCTATCTATCTATCTATCTATCTATCTACTAGCAGTATAGCCCGGCGTTGCTCGGGTGTAATGAAAGCTTTAAAACTAATCCATGGTCCTGGAGCTCAGACTCTTTGGACGTTGGCACGAACGACTAAAAAGCAGTAGTTATTTCCAGTTAAAACGAAACCGTAGACTGAAAGAAAAATGAATGGATGTAAGTCAAATTTTGATTTCCTGGTATCGATATCAAATAGGTTTTTTCGTCGTAAACTGAATTTTGAAGGCTAAATAAGCTCTCTGAGTAAATGGTATCATGGCTGAGACTAAGAACTACAATTATACCTACCTGGAGCCAAACCCGAAGCAAAAACTAAAATAAAAGGGCTGAAAAAATACAGACATACAGGCAGATAAACGGCACACACACACACACACACACACACACACACACACACACACACACACACATCTTGCTTTTAATATATATATATATATATATATATATATATATATATATATATATATATAATCGATTTTCTGCACTATTGTAAGAACAGCAACCTTGAAACTTCTGAATATCGTTTCTTATGTCTTTGTCTATGACTGTATCAAATTTGATAAAAATCAGACCACTCCTTCTATAACTCGATTTTTTCGATTATCGATTTTCGATATTTATCAGGGGTACCTCGACACAAATCCTAGCTAAGAACACTCGCAGACGCTTATAGTACAACTGTAAATTTTCAAGAAAATCGGTTCAGCCGTTTTGGAGTTTATAGGTAAGGGACACACACACACACACACACACACACAAACACACACACACACACACACACACATCTTGCCTTTTATATATATATATATAGGAAAGAATATTAAAACGTTTTGAGTTGGAAAATGTGTTTTTTGACAGTATTTTTTTATTTCTACTATTATATTTTATATTTCAGACCGCCCTCGGTCCTTCATCAGAAACAAATGATTTTAAAATTTGAATTAGTAACGTATTTCGCGTGATTTCGCGAGAGCGTCAATGAAGAGTTTGTTTACATCACGTGACGCGTTTGTTTACATCACGTGACGCGTTTGTTTACATCACGTGACGCGTTTGTGGAGAGAGTTTTTGTTTTTACATCAAGTGACGTTGAAAGCGACATATTTTTTTAAAAAATTATGTTTGTAAACGTAAACCTATCTTTAATAATGCTTGTAAATTTGTTTTAGATAAAAAAAATTTTTAATTGTATCTAAAAAAGTTTTAAAAAATATTTTTAAATGTATCTAAAAACGTTTAGTTATTGAAGTATTTGTAAAGATTCAAGGCATCTAAGTCCCTATTTAACCCTAGCTTGTGTGTATTTAATTTTAAAATCCAGATTTTTCTTTCTTTCTGCGAATCCAGAATATATATTGGCGAATCCGGTAATAGCTTTAGATTTCGCTTCAATAATCACAAACTTAATATACGCCAAAATAATCAATATTCCCCAGTAGGAGCACATTTCAATCAACCGGGTCACACCTTAGAAAATTGCAAATGTTTACTAATAGACTCCAATTTTAGTTCTACATACGCACGCAGAAATATTCAATGGTAACCTTAAATATATGAGGAATAACATTACTGTAAATAAATATACACTTCACTTTGAAACTGCGAGGCTGTGACTTTTAACATTCAAAGAAAGACTTGTCTAGGAAATTGTAAAAGTTGGCATTGCCCAGTTTAAGTCGACTTTGAAAGTTCCAATAACGATTTGTTCAAAAGCTGCAGCCTATATCGTCACACTGCTGCCTTCTTGCTACCTTCTTTTAGCCACTGACTGTTCGGCGTTTGCTAAAATGTTTTAAAAGGGGTGAAAACCTCAAAACCGGAATGAATTCTGTCAGAAACGTGGCAGGCTATTCTGGATGCTTCATAATGTACGATGAGTAAATTGTCACCACGTTATATTTTTAATTTCGCGCATGCGCGTTGTTTTGATTGTGTCGACTTCACAGTATAGTAGGGTCTGTTGGGCACCGTCTGGAAGAAAACATGCACCATGACGCAATCCACTCCTCCAAAAATTTGGAAACATCATACTGTACTGCTTGACGGCCATGCCAGAAGCTTCAATACGAATATTTCAGAGTGTTTTGGTGTCAATCTGTGGACAGTGTAGAGGATTCGCAAAGAGTTGGTTGAATCTTACGGTGATTACGAATGTGTTTGAAGTTATCACTAGACGTGACGTGACTTCGCTCTACCTGTTCTACAAATATTTTCATGGTAAATGTTTATACTAGCTATTTTCCTGTTTCCCCCAACTTAATGAATTTAAGCTACTAAACTATCAACTAGTTCCCCTTCATTTTACGAACGAGATGCAACTGTCATTTCTACTCTAACTTTTTTTTTAACTTCGCACTTCCCACCTGTAGAAAATGACTTTATATTTCTTACTACAATCTTTGAAAATTTAAATGCGACCTCAATCACCGTCTTGTGTCATCTCAATGTCTCTTACTTTTTTCCCTTTCCAGAATCCACTCTATTTTCAACTGAAGTTCCTGGGACATGCAATGAGGAAGGAGAACCTGATACTGACTGGTCAGATAGAAGGAAGGAGAGACAGAGGAAGGCAGCGGATAACATATCTGCAGAGTCTGATCAGGTGGATGACGGAACGGGGGTTGCCAGGAGCAACAGGAGCAAACATACTAAAAGCCACAAGGGATAGGGAGACGTGGAGATCCATGATCGCCTACGTCCTGAAGGGACAGGGCACATAGAAGAAGAAGAAGTATAGCCCGGCGTTGCTCGGGCGTAATGAAAGCTTTAAAACTAATCCATGGTCCTGGAGCTCAGACTCTTTGGACGTTGGCACGAAAGACTAAAAAGCAATAGTTGTTTCCAGTTAAAGCGAAACCGTAGACTGAAAGAAAAATGAATGTAAGTCAAATTTTGATTTCCTGGTATCGATATCGAATAAGTTTTTTCGTCGTAAACTGAATTTTGAAGGCTAAATAAATCCTCTGAGTAAATGACTGAGACTAAGAACTACAATTATACCTACTTGGTGCCAAACTCGAAGAAAAAACTAAAATAAAAGGGCTGAAAAAATACAGACATACAGGCAGATAAACAGACACACACACAAACATCTTGCCTTTTATATATATATATATTATCGATTTTCTGCACTATTGTAAAACCTGCAACCTTGAAACTTCTGAATATCGTTTCTTATGTCTTTGTCTATGAGTGTATCGAATTTGATTAAAATCAGACCACTCCTTCTATAACCCGATTTTTTCGATTATCGATTTTCGATATTTATTGGGGGTAACTCGACACAAAACCTAGCTAAGAACACCCGCAGGCGCTTATAGTACAACTGTGTAAATTTTCAAGAAAATCTGTTCGGCCGTTTCGGAGTCTATACGTAACGGGCACACTCCAACACACAGACACACACACACAGACAAAGTTCCATTTATAAATAAGTTTAGATAATCTTATTCTCTTTCTTGTTCACTCCTGCGTTTCTTTGGCAGTGTAGCCTTGCTTGTGCGCGTGGTTTTTATAAAAATATTTTAAAAATACACCTGATTGCTTTAATACAGAACCAGAGTCGTAGACATGCCTGCACCAAATGGTCCTTGTTCATTTTGGAAATCACCTGGACCATGGTGCTCTTTAGTGAACCTCTGTAATTGTTAGAATGTCAATTATTATTCCCTTAAGACAATTTTACAAATATAGCAGTTCACGGAATTTAAATCTGGCTAGCTTGGTGGTTACACTTCTAGTGCTATTTGGTGCCGTACGATCGCAAATATTCTTGGTTTGTTTGGGCTTCGTGAGAAGTTACAGAGTTTTGTTGAAATACCCAAGACCTTCTGCTGCGTACAGGAATTAAGAAATGTCTCCAGAACCTCAGTGTATCCAGCAGTATTAATTCTAAGACCATGCGGAAAGGTGTGTGTCGTCATGTCTTAACCTTCGTTACTCACTATCTCCTAAAATCACCACATTTGCTGGAAGCTTAGTGTATATCGCTCTGGGGACATCAGAAGGATCTGCAAATAGCCATCGGTCATTTTGCAGTCATCTTGACCGAAGTTTTTCTTATCAGGTAAGAAATGACCGCCAGTATTCATGAGGAACTTTAGAAAACGCTTGGCACAGATTAATCGGTTTTCCTGTGTTATACAGGCATGAATTGGTTCCTCTTCAGTACATAGGATTTTTATCAAATGTCCTCGTGCACCATAGTTTTCAGAGATTTCGATGCCTGAAGATATTTGACGATGTCCCTAATTGATTACCATAAACTATAACCCGCTAGAGGAAATGTGGTATTCTTATAGTGTCCAAAAATTTAGAATGCTTTTCCCCCTTTGATACAGGTGGAACATTTCCGCCACAGGCTCCAAATTTCATGCAAAGTTTCTAAAATTTAGCACGTTGGCAATTTTTAAATCACTGTGTTCCACACATATTGCAACAATCACTGCATATCTTTTCATTTCTTTTGTTAGCATTTCATCTGTCATGGGGAATATGACAGAAATAAAATATTTTTAATTAGGCTGAAAAGAGTAATTAGGTATCCTCATCTAGCACGCGTACTATTATTATTAATTTGCGTGCATCTGAATTAAATATACAAAGAAACTCGAAATATATTTAGGTTCTAATTCCTTGAATAAACTGAGGTCTTAGTTCTTTGAATATGTTTGGGTCCTGATCCCGTTAATGTACTTAGGGTCAATTCCTAAGAATATATTTAGGACCAAGTTCCTTGAATATATTTGGTTTCTAGTCCATTGAATATATTTACATTCTACTCCTTTGAACATATATAGCTCCTAGTTCTTTGAATATATTTGGCTTCTTGAATATATTTGGGTTTTAGTCCCTTGAATATATTTTGGTCCTAGTTCCTTTAATTTATTTAGGTCTTAGTTTCTTAAATATATATTTGGGTTCTAGTCCCTTGAATATATCCAGATCCTAGTTCCTTGAATATATTTGGGTTCTTGTCCGTTAAATATATATAGGTCCTAGTTCTTTGAATATATTTGGGTTCTAGTCTCTTGAATATATTTAGGTCCTAGTTTCTTGACTATATTTGGGTTCTAGTCTCTTGAATATATTTAGGTCCTTGTTCCTTAAATATATTTGGGTTCTAGTCTCTTGAATATATTTTGGTCCTAGCTCTTTTAATATATTAGGTCTTAGTTTCTTGAATATATTTGGGTCCTATATATTTGAATATATATTGGGTCCCTTGAATATATTTTGAACCTAGTTATTTTAATACATTTACGTCCTAGTTTCTTGAATATATTTGGGTTCTAGCCCCTTGAATATATCAAGGTCCTAGTTCCTTGAATATATTTGGGCTCTTGACCGTTAAATATATTTAGGTCCTAGTTCCTTGAATATAATTGAGTTCTAGCCCCTTGAATATATTTAGGTCCTTGTTCCTTGAATATATTTGGGTTCTAGTCCTTTGAATATATTTTGGTCCTAGCTCTTTTAATATATTAGGTCCTAGTTTCTTGAATATATTTGGGTACTATATATTTGAATATATATTGGGTCCCTTGAATATATTTTGAACCTAGTTATTTTAATACATTTACGTCCTAGTTTCTTGAATATATTTGGGTTCTAGTCCCTTGAATATATCAAGGTCCTAGTTCCTTGAATATATTTAGATTCTAGTCCGTTGAATATATTTAGGTCTTAGTTCCTTGAATATATTTTGGTCCTAGTTCCTTTAATATATTTAGGTCCTAGTTTCTTGAATATATTCGGATTCTAGTACCTTGAATATATCTAGGTCCTAATTCCTTTAATATATTTTGGTCCTAGTGTTTTTAATACATGTATGTGCTAGTTTCTTGAATATATTTGGGTTCTAGTCCCTTGAATATATTTAGGTCCTAGTTCTTTGAATATATTTGGCTTATAGTTTCTTGAATATATTTATTTCCTCGTTCCTTGAATATATTTTGATTCTTGTCCCTTGAACATAGGACATTATTTTAAAAATGTTGATGTTGCAACATTGAAAAATTCTATATTATCTCGGCTTTTTTCCCAGAAACTTTAACTGTACGTGTTATTGACTGCAAGTGTTGTCATATGTAAAACAGTTTGTAATGCTATGTAAAGCATATACATTTTAATTTTCTTTTGTTCATAATTAGTCTGTTTTTTTTTAATGGGTGTCATATTACAGCGTCTATGAACCAACATATTTCTTAAGATTGTAAACATATTTTTAAATTCTGGCCTTCAAGAAGTTATGTACAAAATGCTTGAATGAATTTGCAGGCTAGAAAGCCAGCCAGAATCAACTGTCACAAGAAACTTGAAAGGAGACTATGGAATAGAGGTATCCGCGGATATGGATCACTGGCTAAGTAATGTGAATAATCTACAGGAAGGAGGAAACCTTAACGCCGCAGTTCTCGGAAAAAAAGACATCAATTCAACGGCAACTATTGTAGCAGAATCTCAACCTCTTTTCTAGACACCATGCCTGTTTGAAAGAACACTACTTCAAACTTATGACGAACAACATTTATCAAACTTTGACTAGGCTTTTCTTCCACTTCTATTTATATGTTTTCGATTTTCGCCTTAGGATTTTCTTCGGTTAAGTTTTTTTTTGTTAGAAAATATCTCAAAAGTCTTTGGTGAACTTTATAGATACCTAACACAACTTTTGGCGCACAAAAAAAATTTGGCGCAAACAGAAGATTTTGACTCACAGAAGAACCTTTTGATGCAAAGAAAAAAAATGACGTACAGAGGAACTTTTGACACACAAAGGAAATTGTTTTTTTTCGCAGATAGGAACTTTTGGCGCGCAGTATAATCCTTGGTGCACAGAGAAACGTTTTGCGCACATAGAAAATTTTGAGGCCTAGTTGAAACTTTGTCGTGTACAGAGGAACTTTTAGTGCCCAGATGAACTTTCGGTGTACAGAGAAACTTGGTTGTGGTCATAGGAACTTTTGTGGGACAGAGAAACTTGACTCACATTGAAAGTTTTGGCGCACAGAGAAACTTTCGTCACAGAGAAATGTTTGACACACTCATTCAAAACAATTGTGAATTCTTTGCACTGTTTTTATTTGCTACTCGTTTTGATTTTATTTCATTATTTTAGTTTTTTAGCAAATCTAGATTTGAGCTTGAACTTCCGTCACCTTTTTTACAGTAGTCATAATGTAGAGAGTAATAGATTACGGCTCAGATTGAGAAACCAGAGTGAGGAGTTCGAATCCCAGTCAAGTTCGTTGCGTTCATCTTCGTGTCAATAAACTTGGGGAAGGTAAGAATCCAACTCTTGTCTCTCCAGATATGGGTAAATAAAATGATGGCCTGGTTTATATGGTCTTGGAGAAAGACCACACTAAATTCAAAACTGTGTGTAGCCCTGGCAAAATCAGCCAAATAAAGAACTGACTCGATTATTCCGACTAAAGTCGACTTTATGTTTTACCATTGCAGATTCATGAGACGAAAAAAGCTTTATCTTTTCTGGTGAAAGAAAATGTGATTAATATGAGTTGTGTATTTTTATAAGAATCAATATAAGTATTTTGTGTCTTTATTTATAATCTTTACCTATATTATTTTAATATTAGCTTGTAGCAACTGTCTAAAGTTAATAGTTGTATTTTGGTCTCGTGTCGTGTATTGATTTTTATGTGTACGAACTGAAGAAAGTTTTAATTAGTGACATGCTAATCCCAGAAGCTATTGTAATGATTGTCTGACAGAAAAAAAACATCTTTTTATTATTATTTCCAAAAGGTCACGAGCATTCATAAACAGTAATTTTCACACAAGAATCATTTTAACTTAATATTTATCAGCCATGATTAGTTGAGACGTTTTAATTTATTTTAACCTGAAAACCAAATGGGAAGAAAATCCTTATGTAACTGATACCCATTACAAGCACAGAATTCTAACCCATCAGTAGTTGCAAATCTCTGGGATGGAATAGGAAAGTGAGCGATTCATCCGAACTGCTTAAGATCAAAACTTTCCAATAATTTTATCGCTCTTGACAAAACGCTAAGAAAACAATTAACTCACTAATATCTGGTTGGTCTACTCATACCTCGAATGAATTTAAACATAGGCACGAATAAGTAGGGTAATAACTGCATCAGCAGATATTAAAATATGTTTATGAAAACTTGGTATGAACAAAAGCCACCACCAGCGTTAGAAACGATAAATGTTAAAGAGCTCTAAAAATTCACCATATTTACCGACCGCGCTATCCTTGCAAACAGATCAGATATAAGGCATGATAAATATTGAAAATCGATAATCGAAAAAATCGGGTTATAGAAGGAGTGGTCCGATTTGAATCAAATTTGATACACACATAGACAAAGACATAAGAAATGATATTCAGAAGTTTCAGGGTTGCAGTTCTTACAATAGTGCATAAAATTGATCATATATATATATATATATATATATATATATATATATATAAAAGGAAAAATGTTTCTGTGTATGTCTGTTTATCTGTCTGTATGTCCTTTATACACATCCACAATATTTATCCGATTCTCACCAAACTTCATACAAATATTCTTTAGGTTTCTGGTCAGGTCATGGGCGACTTATTTTTTCCAATTTCTCTCCGATATTGGAACTCGAGGCCCCGATATCCATTCAGGTCTGATCAAGATGAGGATTTCAGCTTTTTTATCGTGGTTCTTGCTGCAGAATCTGCTCTAACTTGATAAAATTATAGTTTTTAGACTTAAACATTAGTAGATCTTCTCAGACGACTCAATTTCCCGGATATCGGAAATCGATACTTACGGTTTCGCTTTAACTGGAAACAACTATTGCTTTTTAGTCTTTCGTGCCAACATACAAAGAGTCTGAGCTCCAGGGCCAAGGATTAGTTTTAAAACTTTCATTACACCCGAGCAACTCCGGGCTATATTGCTAGTTGTTGTATAAAATAAAATAATTATAATATCATGAAATCTTTGTATATACCTATATTTTACTATTATTTTGTTACATCTTTTACGCACAAATACCCTTTGGTATCAATTCTCCGCAGGCTATAGGTTAAATAATAGGATTTGTATCTGGAAATGATTATTGTCTAAAAAAATTTTTTATGCAATATTTCCTTGCAAAAAATATTTTCACAATCTGAAATATGTTTCGTCTTTAAATGACTCACAAAGTGTTGACGGGTCGTAGAAAAATAAAAAATATTATTATTTTGTAAAAGTATATTTCAGGGAGCCGAGTTCGAATTCTAGTTGAATTCCTTGCATTCACTTAGGCGCAAATACCCTTAGGAAAGGTATTCATCCTTCACTTCCCTCCAGTTATGGGTTAAATAACAGGACGGTTTAGGTTCTATAGATTTGGTTGGCAACCAGTCTGTAACAGAAAGTAATAGTAATCTACTGCGGGATAATCTTTTGCGCAGTCAGTCACGTCTCTTTCGAGACATGATCGCCCAAGCGTGTATCCCGTATAGCACTTAACTGACTGATTGCATTATAAAATTGTATGTACACATATATATGTATTTCATTATTCGGTACGTATCATTATTTTAGGATTTAAAAAAATTGATTTCACTTTTCCATCAAGAATATTTCCAGACGTTATTATAAAAACAATTTTTCCTAAATCTGAGACATTGTGTTTAAAAATAAGTTAAAACGAGACTTCTGCTGATTACGAATTAATAGCAATGCAAGTAAAGCTAACTTAAAATTTTAACTCTTGTTGATGTTTGGTTAATTACAGAGTAGTTCCCTCTTCTTCACTTATTTATTTAAGGTAATTTTTAAAATAAAGCCACGATTCCTTTAATTATATGACATAATATTCACTTAACTTTCGCAAATGTTTTCTTTTCTTGCCATGATAGACAAGCAAGCTAATTCACTCAGTGATATCAAAGGATGGTAATTACATAACTTTTGTGATTTGCTAAAGTTCCTTGACTTTCACGGCCATCTGGAAGAAGAACGCCTCTCCTGCTTTACCCGATCAAGGCTTTATACTTGTGCAGCACGGTAATCAGCAAAAAATACTTTGTCTGCTGGGAATTTCAATTCGTTTCTAGTCTTACTTTACAGATGCCGAATCCATCTGGGATTTGACATAGCTCGGTACGGTGCAACTTGAATGTCATTTGATGAGATGGAAATGCTAATAGTATTGCTGTGCTTGACAGGGGTTTCGTGAATACCAGAAACACTCAACCTTGGCATGTCACCGGCAGTTCATTCATAAAGTTTTCAGAAGAGGAACGACGAGTAATGTTCTGTATGCATGAAACATATCAAATAAGGTTAGTACGCATAAATCTCAAAAATTCAACATACACTTGCAAACATTAACTTTTTTTTCAATTGTACTAAGAAGTTCGTCAAAAATAGTGCCTGTTCTTTAATAAGAGACAATCTAACAGAAGAAAGAGAGAAAATATAGCAAAATGAAGAGAAAAATCTCAAAATTCAACATGTAATTACAAATATTGTCTCTTTCTTTCTCAATCGAGTTACGAGGGTCCGTCAAAAAGTAAAACCTGTTAATCTTTAATCAAAAAGTATTTAATAGTTGAAACAAACAAAATATAGTATAAGAAGGTTGGGTCACTATATCGATCCAGGATGTTTTTTCCACCTGAATCCATCCTGCATATGTACAAATCAACCATCCGTCCGTGCATGGAGTACTGCTGCCATTTATGGTTAGGTGCCCCTGCCGTTCTCCTTAGTGTTCTTGACAGGCTCCAAAGGAGAGTCTGTAATGTGATAGGTACTGATCTGGAGGCTCGACTGCAACCATTTCCCCATCGTCGAAATGTGGCCTCCCTTTGTCTCTTCTATAAATACTTTCATGGCCTCTGCTCAGACCAACTTAAGTCACTGATGCCTCCTCAACAGGTGTTTACTCGTGCAACCAGACTGGCAACTGGGTCCCACCCATTCACAATCAGGTTAGCCAAATGCAGACGACAGTTCTACTCCTGCAGCTTCTTCTCTCGCACTTCCCGCCTGTGGAACTCGCTCCCGTATTTTTGCTTTCCTGACGGCTACAACCTCCAGAAATTTAAATACAAAGTCAATACTCATGTACTAACCACTGGACTCTAGCTCTCTCCCCACCCCCGTATAACCTTCCCTTTCTCTCCACCTATCTATCTGTCATCGCACCTGCTTCCTCAGCTTTCTATTGTTCCTTTCTAACTAGTTTGTACTCCTCACTCTTTTCTAATTAATCTTTTTACATTTATGTAACCCCCTGCACATCAGTGGCATTTCCGTCTTGCTCGGGGTGAAATGATTAAAAAAAAATGACGGGAAAAATCTCAAAATTCAACATTTGATTACAAATATTGTCTCTTTCTTTCTCAATCGAATTACGAGGGTCCGTCAAAAAAGTAATACCTGTTATTCTTTAATTAAAAAGTTTTAATAATAGAAGCAGACAAAATATAGCAAAATGAAGGAAAAATCTCAAAATTCAACATCCAATTACAAATATTGTCCCTTTCTTCCTCAATTGCGTAAAGAGTGTTAATCAAAAAGTAATGTCTGTTCCTCTTTAAAGAGGATTTAATAGCAGAAGCCGACAAAATATAGAAAAATGAATAGGAAAATCTCAAAATTCAAAATCACCAACATCAACAGTTTCTTAATCCATGATGTCTGAATCCAATGAAGAAATATATATTCGTCTACTAGAATATTCTTATCGTATTTCTTAGCCATGTAATTACCTCTTTCACCTCATAATCATTGTAGAACCGTTGCGTGTTCCTCGGCGTACTGGCTTCATCTGCACAAGCAGTCAGAGGGCAGAAGATACGAAATCACTATTCCAAAAGCTCTTGGGCAGCAACTATTCTTGCCTTAATCATCAGGTTTTTATACTTCTGGGAACCCGCTTTGCACAGACCTTTGAGTGGCCAAGTGATCGCTTTAAAATGCAAGACTACCACTGATCAACAAAAGTTGTTCAATGTTTTTTAATCGTGGTTCTTCTGCTTGCTGTAATCGGAGTATAGGTCTGTTTAGGGTTAACCTCATTTGGCCTACGATTGCGGGACCTGTCGTTGAAGTTAGTTTTTCTTTCACTATAGGATTACACTTATATCATACTGTATATGTATGTAATGCACCATTTCCATAAGTATTCACAAAGCAGCTGTGATTGTTTGCAACACTTTTTGTTTCCAAAAACAGAAATCCTAAGAAAGAGGATCATGAGCAGACAACTATTTTTTTAGTATAGTTTCTGATGTTTTTCTCTTTGGTTTATAGTTTAGAACTAGAAGAATTATGAACCATCTTTGTATGCACACACACACACACACACACAACTATATATATATATATATATATATATATATATTACAGAAATGTGAAAGAACACGTACTGAAAAATCCACTCTTCGAGCATTTACTTTTATAAAGAGTGCTCGATACAGAGTAGAGCTTTATATTGTAATGTTGTTATTACAATGGTTTATAAAAGCATAATATCACTACAAATAATTTTCTTGTTTCAGAACAAAACGCTTCCTCTGCAGATGATATGTTAAAATAAATGGTGAAAACGATTTATTTTTGAGAATATAAAATGAATTTCTGGTGATTTAGAAATTGGAGAGTGGTAGTTGGAGGAAATACATTTAGGTGTGTCAAAAGTATTCAATCATGATTTAGAATTATGTAACCATATATATCTATCTATATATATATATATATATATATATATATATATATATATATATTAAAAATGAAATGTTCACCAGTTACTTGCTATCCGGGATTCAGCCACATTAGCCTCATCAGTCTTTTTTCAAATAAACGTCTACTGCTTGAACCTTGAACCAATACCTCTTTTACTGTTAATATATATACTGTATATATACTGTATATATATATATATAAGCCTGTTTCGCTGTATCACAGCTCATCAGTGTAGCTAGACACATCCAATTGCCTCTAGCCAGGACTGAACCTCGACCGATTTGGTGTCAGTCGGAGTCGATAAAAAGTATCAGTCAGTTAAGTACCATACATGAGACACGCTTGGGTGATCATGTCTCGAAAGAGACATGACTGACTGAGCAGAAGATTATCCCTCAGTAGGTTGCCATTACTTTCTGCGGTAGACTGGTTGCCAACCAAGGCTATAGAACCCAATATGTCCTGTTATTTAACCAATAATTGGAGAAAAGTGACGGATTAATACCTTTCCCAAGGGTATTTGCGCGTAAGTGAATGCATGGAATTCAACTGGAATTTGAACTCTGCTCCCCGATTTCTCGTTCCGAGTCGATATCCATTATACCTTATAAAAAGTATACATAGTTATAATCCGAGATTAAGAACTGTATGGTAGTATGGTAAAATAAAAAAAAAAACAAGTCAGTCAGTTAAGTGCCATACGTGAAACACGCTTGGGCGATCATGTCTCGAAAGAGACATGACTGACTGGGTAGAAGCTTATCCCGCAGAAGGTTGCCATTGCTTTCTGCGGTAGACTGGTTGCCGACCAGGGCTATAGAACCCAATCTGTTCTGTTATTTAACCCATAACTGGATGGAAGAGACGGATTAATACCTTTCCCAAGGGTATTTGCGCGTAAGTGAAAGCAATGAATTCACCTGGAATTCGAACTCGGCTAACCGATTTCTCGTTCCGAGTCGATATCCACTGCGCCACAACGCACTAAACAAGAGTTATATTTTACTTGTCTATGCGTTTCGTCCTGTGCTGAAGGCCCAACACATGACGAAACGCGTTGACGAGAAAAATATAGTTTTCTTCTTGTCTTCTTTATTTTACCATATATATAAAAGTTGTTAATCCAGTGTGAAAAACTAAAAGGACTATAAAAACAGAAAGAAAGTCGTAGCAGTCAGTCAGATTTGAGCAGCGAGAGACGACACTCGAAAATGTAACAAAAGAAACGTCAAGCATGACCTGGACATATTAAAGTCCCGTCACACATTCGTTCTCTTTCTTCACTCGTGCTAATTTCTTTTACTTCTTCTTCTCTATCTTCAAAATTTCTGCAGTCAACAAAGAAGAAGAAGAAGAAGAAGAAGAAGAAGAAGAAGAAGATACTTCAACTGACTCCTAAATATAAGCTCCACAGGAACGGAACACAGACTTTATCAGTAAACAGTTAGTTTTTACATACACACAAGTTACAACTACGAACTCTTGATACACTTAACCATTTACTACTATTTCTCCTCTGAACATTTAACTCCTAAAAAATTAATGTTATTCTGCTAAATTAATAAAATTTACTTTAAACTTACAAACGAAATATTTCATTCTTCCATATTCTTACATCTAATCTTATCCTTCTGATAATTTTGATAAACCCTTAAGTTGTGGGGAGTGTCGGCTATGTTTATGAATTGGCCTTGTAACAGACATGGCTGACCGTCCCTACTACACCCTTTTACTTTCTCGCCGGCCATAAAAAGAAAGGAACACAGACTTTATTACTACCCTGTTCATCCTTGCATACACACATTTGCTATCTACAACTAGAACTCTGGATTCATTTAACTCTTTATTACACTGTCTCTTTGAACCTTTAGACATTTAATAATTTCACTTCCTACGAATATTGTTCTGTTTTGTCAATAGATTTCTTTTTAAACATACAAACGAAATTTATTCTTCTAACTTTCAACTTTCTGAAAATCTTAAGTTTTAGGAAGTTCAGTTATGTTTGGCTCAAGGGCAATTTCAAAAACATGCTCGAGCTCCCTACTTTATTGGTGACCCTGCAAAGAACACGCAGTGGAATAGTCTGAGTTTTTTTTATTTTGTTTCATAGCATATCAACCTCTGTGGGTTATTTAATGCCAAAAAGGTGGGGTTTTAAGGGTTATTTTTTAATATTTGGTGATTGTGATAAGGTTGATTCAGTCCGATTTTAATGATTTTTTTGTTTTTATTCTTGCTTATTTTAGAAAACTGAAAATGTCTTCTAATTTTGTATTCAAAAATGTTTTGCCGCGAATAGTTTTTTTCCCTTCAAAAATGTGTTATGATAATAATTTTTTCTTTAAAAATGTATTGTTGGTAATGTATTTCCTTCAAAAATGTATATATTTCTATATAAAAGTCTATTTTTATATTTTTATAGTGTTTTGACCCCAGTTTGGTGGGTTAACTATTTGCCCATAGCTGGGATTCTAACAGGTCCTACCACTCCGGTCAGAGTAGACTTGGGAACAACAGCAATTAAAAGGTGGTTCCGTGCTCCTCACAACCTCCCAATCAGAGGCCTTGCTGCCGGATGCAGTTTACCGTCATGCCCAGGACCTGCAGTGGGAAAGCTCCCCTACTTCAGATTATCAGAAGTAAGTTTATATTTTTCAATTAATTTAAATTTTGAAAATAAGTCATGAAGTTGTTCAGATTAAACAAATAAAAAGAAAAACAGTCATAGGATTAACATTAATTTCTTGTGAGGAGGAAAAGTGCAAGCATTACTTTGATTTGATTCTAATAAAAATTCATAATTTTCAAATAAGAAAAATAGCATAAGAACAGTATTATTATTTATATAAATGAAAATATCGTTTCTTTCACAGAAATAAAGATTTAACTGAACGCCAGTCACTTTGTTTACTTTCTTTTTCAAATAATTAAGTCTTTTGTATAAAAATACAAAAGAACTAATTAATTTTACAGTAACAAACGAAATGAAATACCGGTGAGAACGTAGATAATACCCATCGAAAGAAAGTTCCGGTATAAGATTCATAAACGAAATATATTTATTATACTACTGTTGATTTTAAAACGAGTGAATTTCTTTTTTTATGAAGTTTTATGGTGTGTGTGTGTTGTTTCTAGAATTATTCTAATTTCTCTTTCTACTGAAAAGTAAGAAAGCCTAAATTCTCTATGAGATAAAAAGTTATTGATTTTCATCACTGGACACAACAAATACATATTTAGCTATATAACTCCATTTTGTCTTTTTAAATTTTTATTCATAATTCTAGTTTATTTTTCCTTTATTTATTGTCAGAATGGATTAAATATTGGAATTGGAAAATATTATATTAAATTACATTTACACTTTGTTTTCCATAAGGGTTGAGATTTTTTTTTCACAACGTTTATATTTTTATTGATCAATTGGATGAAATTCTAACGTTCTAATTTTTAACCCAAACGTAATCGTTTTACTCATTTCCTCAAAAGACAGTAATCATATAAAAAAGAATATTTTGTTTCATTTTTTGTCATGTCAAATCCCAAATTTCAAATTCAGTGCGATATTACTGTTGCAAAGTTGATCTGCCTTAATGCACTGTACGACCTCTCACAATTTTGGTTCCTATAACTACGGGCGTCTCTGGAAAGCTAAGTCCGCGATCTTTCTTTGCTTCAATCAAACAAAAGTGCCATCATCTGCTTTTCAGATTGTTAAAGATTCTTTTTTGTAGTTCCTGTTTTTAAGAACTGTGGTTAACCGTCTGATCCTTCGGATTACCTACAAGTCCGTCTTTTACTTCTCTCTCTGGCAAAGTACTAGTGGTTCTGAATTTCTTAAAAAAAGATGTGTCAAGTGAAACTCGAGTTGTTCTTTTAGATATTTTACAAGGATTAATATGCTGGTCTTCTTCACAAGTTAAAGGATTATAGTGTTTCTGGCTGTTTCTTTGATTTGATTCCATCTTAAAGCGGATAATGAAAGTTGTCTTGAATGACCGCTCCTCTATATCATTTTGAATTAATGCGGCTGACCCACGGATCAGAGTGGGTCCAATATTAGATTCTTGAACCCACTGTGTTCCTTATTTTCATCAATGACCTCCCAGGTATCATCCGTCCCCGATTCGGTATCTATACCGATGACACAAATATTTACCCTTGTCTTAATAGTAAGTCTGATAGCTTTGATAAAATCAGTTTGGTAGCTAATCTCGAAAATGACCAGCAGTCTGTTCTTAAATGAGATAAGAAATGTAAATTTTAACACTTAAAAAAGGAAACTTCTCGTTATTAATCATTTTAAAGGATCTTTTTAATTTTCCAACAGCATGGCTGATGCTAACCTCCAATATAGCATCCACTTGCGCCTTCACTGTTTCATGTTTTTCACTGACATGGAATGGAACGTTTATATTAAATCAGTTGCCAGGTTTGCTGCTGAGAAAGTTAGTTCATTATTTCGTGCTAAACAGATTTTCACAACAGATTCTATCTTGTATATTTATAAGTCTACTATTCGTCCGGAAATCGAAAATTTGTGCTTCTATTTTAGGTCTAGAGAGTCTTGAGAAAGTCCAAAGAAGAATGTGCAACGTTATATGTTCTGACTTGGCGTTCGACAAAGCAGCTGCTGTCGAGAAGAAGCTCAGAATGGACCATGTTCTTTACGAAAAGAGTAGAAATGGAATGAGGATGATTTTATTCTGTGTACAAGGCAACGAGGAGGTTTTGTTGTGAAATTCTGAACTATTGAAACTAATGAATATAGTCAGTTAAGTGCCATACGTGCTACACGCTTTGGGCAATCATGTCTCGAAAGAGACATGACTGACTGGGCAGAAGATTATCTCGCAGTAAGTAAATAAATTTAAAAAATTGCGTACCATCCACCGGAACCCAGAATTAAACCAGGGACCTTTAGATCTTCAGTCTAACGCTTTCCCAGCTGAGCTATTTCGGCCGAATATAACGCGTCTGAAAAGTTGTAATGAAAAAGATTTGTTGTCCTGAAAAAGGTAGGGAACAAAATGCTCGAAATGTTGAGATAATAGCAACAAAGATGGGGACAACAACCCAAACGTAAATAACATCAACAGCCATATTTACTTCATTTATTTCTGAAGAAAAATGTTAAGCTGGTGATTTTTTTTCTAGCTTTACCGTTTTTTGTAAAATTTCGGAAATATATTACGTTCTCCACGGTCGAGTATTTAGAAATTTCTTCATTTCCCACCCGAGGCTATGGGGTCTAATCTACTTAGCTAAGAATAGAAAAGGCTTATTCATGCCTTTCTCAAGGTTATTTATACGAAACTTAACGCAACAGACTAACTCAGAATTTGAACTCGGTTTCCCAATTGCATTTTCCACGTGGATATTCGTTATACTGTCAGTACATCTCTGTATCAGTCAGTTAAGTGCCATACGTGATACTCGTTTGGGCGTTCATGTCTCTTTCGAGACATGACTAACTGGGCAGAAGATTATCCCGCAGTAGGTTGCCATTGTTTTCTGCGGTAGACTGGTTGTCGACCAAGTTTATAGAACGCAATCTGTCCTATTATTTAACCCATAACTGGAGGGAAGAGACGGATTAATACCTTTCCCAAGGGTATTTGCGCGTAAGTTAATGCAAGGAATATCTCTGTATACGCGAATAATAAAATTTTCATCTTCGAAAAGAAATATTTTTGTTTGTTTGTTTTTAGAATTCCAGTTACCCCATTTTTGTCGAAACTTCTTTGTTAAATTTGAAAATTTATTATTGCTTATTTCTTTTTAATAATTATGACTTGGTTTTAAAGTATTTTTCAGTTTTTTAATTTGACTAGCAGTATAGCCCGGCGTTGCTCGTGTGTAATGAAAGCTTTAAAACTAATCCATGGTCCTGGAGCTCAGACTCTGCCTAAAGAATATTTGTGTGAAGTTTGGTGAGAATCGCATAAAAATTGTGGATTTGTATAAAGGACTTACAGACAGATAAACAGACACACACACAAGCATCTTGCCTTTTATATATATATATATATATATATATATATATATATATATATATATATATATATATATATATCGATTTTCTGCATTATTGTAAGAACTACAACCTTGAAACTTCTGAATATCGTTTCTTATGTCTTTGTCTATGAGTGTATCAAATTTGATTAAAATCGGACCACTCCTTCTATAACCCGATCTTTTGGATTATCGATTTTCGATATTTATCGGGGGTACCTCGACACAAAACCTAGCTAAGAACACTCGGGGACCCTTATAGTACAACTGTGTAAATATTCAAGAAAATTGGTTCAGCCGTTTCGGAGTCTATAGGTAACGAACACACATACACACACACAGACACACACACACAAAGTTCCATTTATAAATAAGTTTAGATATGGTGTTTAGAACACGCTTAGACAGTTTAATATATAAAAGCATCAAATGCATTTATGGTCGATATTTCAGCAAGAATTGAAAAATTGAAACATTCATCTTCTTTCAACTTGTATGAATAATAATAGATGTTAGCCTACTTGTTTTTCTCTTTATATTTTCACTGTCGGGCACATAGCCAAAGGGTTTTGAGTGGAATAGAAGTCAGGAAGTCGCCATTTAGAATTTTCATACTAAACTTAGTTCACATCACTTTCACGCGGATGCGAAAAATGATTTTAGAAGGCAGGCAGGCTCCCTGTTAGTGATAGGCTAGTCTTCAGTGAATGATTGAATCTAATCATTTTTGTCTTGACGATCCCCTTCGAAGGTGTGTAAAAAAATAATCATCTAAAAATAGAATAATTATCTTATTTTATGACAAAGGTCAGACCTTCAAGTGTATCGTAAAAAGGCATCTACTGACAGTAGCCAGAAAGCTTATCCGAGAATTTTATTTCCAGTGAAGGAAAAACAGTCACCAATTATCATGAGGCCTTTCAAAGCATATTGACATTTACAGTCATGTTTGTACAATAAAGAATGTTCAATAGCGCCATTTATTTAGATTTTTAAGACAACGTTTTGTATACAATGGCATGTATGTATATTGATTTGTGCGTATTCTTTTCATGAATAACATCTTAACATTTGAAGTGAATGGTTAATAAAAAAAAGTAATATAATTTTAATTGATTTCTTGATAGAATTTTTCAAGGGATACAGCTTTCATTACATAGATGATAAAATAAAATATTAATAAAACTGACATTTTTCCAAAGCAACACAAAATCGACATACTATCAATATTTTTGTGTTCTTGCTATAATCTTTCAAAAAATCCAACCTACATTCTTCTTCTTCTTCTTCTTCTTCTTCTTCTTCTTCTTCTTCTATATGCCCTGTCTCTCCAGGACGTAGGTGATCATGGCTTTCCACGTTTCTCTATCCTTGGTGGCTACTTAGCACGCCTTATCCTGTTACACCATGCAACCCTCGTTCCCTCATCCACTTGATTAAGTCCTTCAAATATGTTATCCGCTGTTTTCCCCTGTCTCTTTTTCCCTCTATCTGGCCTGTTAGCATCAAGTTCTCCAAGCCCTCTTTCCTCATTGCATGTCCAAGGAACTTCAGCTGTCTCTTCCTAATACTCAGTATTAATTTCCTTTTCGTTTCCATAATTTCCAAAACCTCATCATTGCTCAGATGCTCGATCCATGACATTCGCAGCATCCTTCTGTAGAGCCACATTTCAGTTACTTCAAGTTTTTCCTTCATCTTTGATGATATTGTCCAGCATTCACTGCCATATTGAAGGACGGACATCACATAGCAATCCAGTACTCTCTTCTGTGTTTCTAGCGAAATTGTCCTGTTTCTTAATACTTTACTCAACTTCTGAAATGCTTCCTTCGCCATGCCAATTCGTCTTCGGATCTCTGTGTCGCACTTTCCGCCTCATAGAACTGACTTTTTGTTTTCGAAACAACACGAAATGAATGTACCACCAATAAGTTAGAACCCACCTTGCACATATACAAATCTATTATTCGTCCGTGCATTGAATACTATTGCAATTTCTGGTCGGGTACTCCTGCAATTTTTTTTTTTTGGGGGGGGGGGGGGGTTCTCGACAAAATTCAAAGGAGGATCTGCTACGTAATCGATCCCGATTTGGCAACTCAACTTCAGTCACTTTCTCTCCAACAGGATGTAGTTTTTCTCTGTCATTTCTGCAAATATTTTTCACCGCTCCTGTTCTGACGAGCTTATCTCCCTGACGCCCCTCTACATGAATTTATTGGAGCTACTATATTAGCAGATATAGTAGCACAACACAATATATTAGCAGATATATTGGAGCTACTATTTTAGCACGACATAGTCTACGGCTATATCGTGTTGAATACACCTGTTCCCGTCCGATCACCGAACTTAAACAACATCGAGCCTGGTCAGTACTTAAATGGGTGACCATTTGGGAATACCAGGTGTTGTAAACGTAAGGACCAAGAATGATCCACCGATCCTCCAGGTTTGGGGTTTGGGTGCAGGGCTAACAACCCTGCCCCGTAAAAAAGCAGTTTGTTACAGCAGCAAATTTTTGTTGCGCTATGCACCATCTGGGTGTGATGGATAAATGACAATGATGATGATGATGATGATGACTATATTAGCAATTAGGTCCCACACTTTTACAATCAAAACAGTCTAATGTAACCGCCTATTCTATTCTGGAAGCTTCTTTTCTAGCAGCTCCCTCCTGTGCCACTCCCTTGCGTATACTTGCTTTCCTGAGAGCTACAATCACAAAGATTGTAACTACAACGTCAATTACCAGCCTTGATCCTCATTTTTCTCTTCTCATTTCCCCGCTACTCACTCTATCATGTTCTTCGTTCTCATTCTACTTTCACGTAACGACCTTCTTCCCAGTATTTCCATCTTTCTTTCCGACTCCCTCCTATATCTTGTTCCTCTTTCCTTTTACTCTCTTCTCATGTAACACCTTCATCACCAGTGGTAGTACTGACTTGCTTAAGGTGAAACAATTATAATTTTCTTATTGTTAATTTCCTACAAGAAGATTTCTGAAGATCCAACCTACAGTGTCTCTAACGTTTTTACGCGCAGTTTCAAATCAAGTAATTAGCGGGTATTTATAACAGCTGGATGATATTTTACTGGTTCATCAAAATTGAATGTATAAAATTAACTAAGCTTTAAACAAATACGTATAATTATCAATAGTACCTTCATGTAGACTTATTCAATAAGTATTTTTTATATATATTTAACCCTCTAGGGCCATTTGTATCATATTTGATACAGTATGAAAACAAGCCTTGAAAGAAATATTTTCCTGAAAAATTTTTTAAGAGAAATATTTTATAAATTTCAAATGAAAGCAGTACTGACTGCTCAGTCAATGAATACCAAATGTTTCCTTATAGGGAAATACCAAATGTTTCCTTATAGGGAAATATTGTATCAAATATGATACGAATGGCCCTAGAGGGTTAAAGGTTTTAGTACAAGTTTATTTTTGTGTGCATTTACAAGAGCAACATTTTTTATATTTAAAGTATGGCTGGCGACTCAAGGATGCGGCTAGCTAATTCCCGTTGCATACACCAGCTCAGAAAAAATTGTGTTTGCTTAACACCCACGGAGTTCACCTGTGGTTTATACTGCAACTATGCTGAGTGTACCTTAATTACTGTTTCTGGAGGAGAGCGCGTTATCTATCGTGAACAACAGTCTGAACAAGGCCAGGACTCTCAAACCCTCGTTAATGTTAACTTCTGACTTCGAGCTAGCACAACCATTAACGGCTCCCAAAGGGTCCCGTCTACCCAATTTAACTCACAAGGTTTTGGTCAACCCGTGGTATGGTTTTCAGGCACTTCCAAAAGGTGCCACATGCTAGAATCGCCTCCTCCAAAACAGATAACATCAAGAAGTAACCTTCCTGATAAATGACCATGGTGAGATTCGAACCTTAGATTCATAGGGAGAAAGTAAATGTTCTAATCACATGTAAATATATTTTTAAAGTATATGGTTAGTAATAAGACAATCACCGAAACATGATTTGCAAAAATGTAAATAAATTAGTTTGATGCTCATTTCACATATATAGCGTGCCCAGTGAAAATGCAGCAAATTTATTCTTCAAGAAAATACACCAGCTCTAATTGGTCCATCTCAGTGGCTCACTAAAAGCCCAGATCTGAATGTTAGGGATGACTATATATGGCGTTTACTCCTTACACATTTGCAAAACATTCGTCGTTACCTGGTCGATACTGAATTTATTGAAGTAGAAATTTGGAGTGAAATGTCTCTTGACTCTATCCGCAAAACTCCTGCCTCCTCGTTACTACGGTTACAATTTTGTCTTTAATATTTAGGCAAACCTGATGCAAATTTCCACAGAAAATATTGAAGAAATTGGGAAGCGCGTGTATCAAGTTGTGTTACTGCATTCTACAGGCATGCCTAGCAAAAAAGGGACAAATTTATTCTTCGAGAAAACACACCAGCTCTAATTGGTCCATCTCAATGGCACACTAAAATCCCATATCTGAATGTTATGGATGACTGTATGCTCCTAACTCACTTGCAAAACCAGCGTCGTGACGTGATCGATATTGATTCAGTGAAGTAGAAGTTTGGAGTGAAATTCCTTTTGACACTATCCGTTAAGCGACGGCCTCCTGTTTACCACGCTTAGAATTTGTGTTGAACATTCGGTTAAACATTGCAAACATCTACAATGATTGTTCAGTTTTTGCATAAATCATGACAGCTCAATAAATTTATTTCTGAATTTACCGCTTTTTATGCTGGGCACTTTGTATTTTTCATTTTTTTTTATTGCAATTTCATTGCTTTGTTTTCTTGCCCGGTAATGAATCGCAACACGGCAGTTCCGTTTATTCTGTTGCAACATTACGTCTAGTTTGACTAAAAGTAAAAATATTTTCGATTAGTAAATGATGAGTGTAAGGAAATTAATGAATTTCAACAAGGCGATATTTAAGGATATGGAGGAACACTGGAGTAATGGATAGCGGAATTGGAGATCCGAGTTAGAATTCCAGTCGAATTCATTACATTCACTTATGTGTTAATATCCTTAGGACATCCATCTCATCTCCACACCCCCGTTATGGGAAAACTACATAGAAAACCTGGCTCTATAGTCTAAAGCTGTCTGGGAGAAGAAAACTCTGAATTCAAAATCATCTTGGAGAGGGTTAATAGCAGGACAGGCTGGGTTATATAGCAATGGTTGGCAACCAGCCTAGGAGAAGGAAACTCTGAATTCAAAACCAGCCTGTGGGGGGTTAATAGCAAGACAGGCTGGATTATATAGCCTTGAGTGGCAACCAGCGTAGGAGAAGGAAACTCTGAGTTCCAAACCATCTTGAAGATGGTTAAAAGCAGAACAGACTAGGTTATATAGCCTTGGATGGCAACCAGCCTAAGAGAAGAAAACTCTGAATTCGAAACCAGCCTGGTGAGGATTAATAGCAGAACCGACTCGGTTATATAGCCTTGTGTGGCAACCAGCCTAGGAAAAGGAAAATCTGAATTTAAAACCATCTTGGAAAGGTTTAATAGCAGGACAGACTTTGCCTTGGGTGGTAACCAGCCTGGGAGAAAAAAATCGGAATTCAAAACAATCTTGAAGAGAGTTAATAGAAGGACAGACTGGGTTACATAGCAATGGTTGGCAATAAGTCTAAGAACTGCCTAAAGAACTGGCAGTCTACTGTAGGAAAATCTTCAAACGCTCTCTTCCAGCATACCTTGAGCCAGCATGCAAAAGTATGCTAAAATACTTTAATATGAGAATAGTATTTCATGTTGAATGCCCGGTCTGCTACAAGATAGAGTAAACAACTGATGATGATGATGATGATGATGATGATGATGATATTTTATATTTTTGTTTTTCTCTAACTGAATGAAAAGAGAAAATATGCGTGAAAATGCATGCGCGGGGAAGTCCCAGATGTTGTTACCATTTCTACTGATTGCTAGAAGAAAAGCTGTTTTACGTCTAGCAAGCGGTAGACAAGAGTACGATGACAGGAAGTGTCCCGTTTTTTTTATAGTTGCTTGACATCACCCTGTAATGACTTCTTGGCGAAACTGGCAAAGCTCTGTGTGGATAACACACAATGTTAAATTCTTCTTAGTGTTACCAGCCACTCTCCTCTTTTAATGTTGATGGCAGGATGTTCGTCATATATCACTTAAACATGACCACATGTTAACAGTCATACTGCCACCACACTACACCAGAAACATTGTGGAACACCGCATACAAGCGTACTATGGAATATTTCTCAGTTAATATCCTGCTAGAAGCTTTCAAGACATTCAACCTAATTTCCGTCTCATTATAAAACTGACGTTTTTGCACGCAGTTGCGAAACAAGCAATTGATGATCACCATTTATAGTGACTGGATTATATTTTACTGGTTTATCAAAGTTGAATTTATAAAACAAACTTTGAACAGGTACGTATCACTAAATAGTATACTTTAGATTTTTCGACTAAGTTTTCGTATTTAAAGGTGTCCATGCAAGTTTATTCTATGTGTATTTTCATGAATATTTAATATTTTTATATATTTAA